>JANSVA010000002.1:42231603-42241799 GCA_025504915.1 Erythroxylum reticulatum | reverse complement strand
ATAAAATTTAATAAAATAAGGTAAGAATTGATTAATCAAATTAGAGGATTAATTCAATTAAGAACTTTGTACTATTTGTATTTTCCACGCGTTCCCTATAATTCAATTTTAATATATTGTCTCAATAATTTAATAATAAAATAACTTAGAAATATAAGTTATTTTATTATTAAATTTTACTTTTTATTGTTGAGATAAACATATTTAGTTTTTAGTGTAAAATTGTCTTCAATTTTAATGTGTCTTGATAATTTCATAACATTATATAAATTATTAATTAAAGTATAGAATTTTTAAAAAATAATGATACTCCATATTATTTTAATAAAAATTTCCCATTTTCCAATAAGAACCAAAAGATCTGACATTGATGTTATTTACCGAAGATTAAAAGACTCAACCAATTATTTATTAAAAAAACTCAACCAGTTCGATCGGTTCAATTATAAAAATTTTAAAATTTTCAACTTTTCAATTCGGTTTTCAACTTTTCGGTTTGATTTACTTTAATAACTCTTGTTGTTAAAAACTGATCAATCTATTAATTAATTGGTTAATTTTAGTAAATTAATAAATTCTTATAAACCAAAATATATCAATTAATTTTTATTTAATAATTTATTTTTTAATTAAACTTTAATTTTTTCAATACGTAAAAAAATCTCTTTTAATCATATTAAATCTTTTAATTTAATTTAATTTTTAGCTAATTTTATAAAAGTTTAATACCGATTGAATCTTTTAAACCTTAAATTTTTATTTTACCGATTTAATTTTCAATTCGTTTTTTTTTGGGAGCATTTACACATGATGAAGTGTATTTTGTTTATTACTCGACTAGTTTTTGGACTGAGTAGACAATGGCTCTTCTTTTGAATATTATCATGGGTCTGGCCAAGCATCACTTCTTCTTCGGCGTTGATAGCTTAGGCTAATAATTTGATTGTACTGTTGTTAGTCGAAGATGTAAAGACCTTTTAGAATTTGAACTCTCATAAAGGATAAGAGGTTTTGCATTCTCTATCAATGAAGTTGATTGAGCGGCATTAACGTGCACGTACTTGTATTTAATAAGATAACATTAGTATTATCATTAAGCCCTTAAACAATTACGAGTAGAATAATTCCATTGTACCGTATGAAACTCTAAGCAACTAAACGTAGTATCTGTTTTCTTAGCTAAGTATGTTCCTTTCAATGACCTAATACAGTACATGTTGAGCATTAATGACCTGAAGTTGCGTTTTCGTAGTTGTCTTTGAAACTATTGTCTCGTAACATTCTTGATATGCACTGAGCCATTCAATTAATTTTCACTTCACATCATTTTTCGCAAGTATCTTTGAAAAGATTGCCCCAAATTAAAACACATGATCAATGCTACCATTCTTTTATAAGTTGGCGTACATGATGTATCAATTTTCTGTGCAAGTAGATGTAATCCGAGAATAATATCCATAATATTTGTGTTTTCTAGGAGCAATCAATCGTATCTTTGACAATCCGGTTTGCTTTTGGAAAAGTAAGAATATGGTAGCTACTATCAATAGTTTCCAAGATCGCGAAAGTACTATGAGTCATCACGAATCCGTCATCATTACTTGTAGACATAGGTCCTAAGATCCTAGTACTTTCACCATCTTGAAAGGCATCGAAATCAAAAGTGCAAAACCTAAGGAGATAAAAGTCGTCTTCTAAGTCTTGATAATTACACTTACATAATGAGTGTGTAGGTGAAACTATTTAGGGCATCGGTGATCAGCTCATATAGATCGTGATCTTTGTAGGCCACCTACGGCTTTTGATTGGACAAGAATGACATGGAATGCAAATTCATTTTAAACTTTAGGGACTTGAATACTTGCCTCTCATCTGTTGATCATTAATACTGAGTTCAATGCACCAGTTATCTTGTCGGGAAGTGCTTAATTAGTTCGGTTCGGTATAACAATGCTAAATATCAGAGGAACGAAGATTTTTACCCAGCTAAGATTTGAACCATATGTATCATCGAGTAGAGCATGAGGTCCGATGTTTCATGATAAAAAGATGAGTCTTGTTTGTTTTTTTTAAAAAAGTGTTAGCTTGTTCTGTATCAATTAATCATATGTCTTTCTTATTTAGAACAGGATGCTATGTTATGGTATGTAATTTATATTAACCCATGGAAAAGTAACTTTCTCCAATAATTTAGAAGTGCTTTTCTATGGTACATAATTAAAAGGGTAGTGCAGTAAATTTGTGTGCATTCTAGTTCACACATCATTGTAATATAGCTAATTATAATGGAGTAAAGCATTTATACCCAATTTTAGCAGACAATATTGGTGGGGTGATAACAGATTATTAATTAAAGGTAAAGGGGAGCTTTCAGTAGATAAGGATCAAGTCAGTCACTTTCCATTTGGAGCATATCTTGGAAAAACTATGGCACCTGTCCTTCGTGGTAGTATTGAAAAAGAAAACCAAATTCTTATTCTAGGCAAAGACAAAGACATCCTTAGGAATCAACCTGCCATTAATGGTTTCTAAAACCCTAAATAAGTGTATTGAAATTAAGCAAAGACCATTATCATGATGTGTTGTGGATATTTTCTTTTGGTATCCTCGTTGGTTAAGCATTATTTGACCCTGTAGAAGTCCAATTTGATGACTTCTACATCAAAACCACTGATTAGTCACTCAGAAATCCGTTGAAATCACTCAAAGTTTGACCAAGTTTTAAACTAGATCAAAAAAATATGAACATGAAGGTTGTTCTTATCGAATTGGATCAACTAGCTAGCTTCCACTTGTCATGAGCAGAAATGATTCTTTCCTATTCCCAAAAAGACAATTTGCAAACAACAGGAATCGTACGAATGAATAGTGATTCGCAATGGGTAGCCTTATCCCATTTTGCCTTTTCTGATACAATAAGAATATACCTAATTAGATTTAGAGCATGAGTATAATTGAGCAGAAGATGTTAACAATTTATTGTAACCTGTGGAGACAAACGCTTAGTACTGTAGTTTTTTAATTATACATCCTCCCTCAGCTATGCAATGATCTTATTGTAATGCTAGTAAGATGTTCCCAAAACATTGCTCGATCATCTTTCATTCAATTCAAGTCATCTTTCAATAATTAGACTTAGGAGTTCTTTCGTGATCTTTCATCATAGGAGAAGAGACCAGCTAACATCGGTGTAGGATCTATTACTACGAAATCTAGAGTCCAATATGGTATCTAATTTAATAGGCGTGCTCGTTGTCATTCCTCCAGATCATGTGAATATCTCTTAATTCACCTGTAGTCAATTCCTTATATATGTAGGGACCTGAAATCGGCGGATCACGAAGGGCCTATAATCAATGACCATCATAAAAAGGCAATACCACTGAGTTCTTTAGGGACACATCTCTAGCTTATGAGCAAGAAATCATTGCTTTGCCTTATATTCAGAAATGATGGCTAGTTGTAGTTGGATAGACAGGGAGGGGGGATATAGCTAGCAATAAAACACGGTTTTTATGTGGTCAATACAAGCCGTTGGTCTAGAATGATTGCCACCGAAGTAGACATCTCTAGCACATTATTACTACTAAGACTTCATGGTCAGTTTGAAGAGTGGTGACCCTGGAATTTGACCATAGATCATCTCGGAAAACTAATATACTTTTCCTTGATGCGACTTGTCCGTGACTAAGGGATATTTATAGTTGTTTTGTTTTTTGAAAATAGGGATATTTATAGTATTCTCATCTCAATTGATCAACTCTTTAGTATTATCTAATCACATGTTTATCATCCAAATTTTGTGACATGATCTAAAGATTAGGCAAGCAACGTCCTTCAGAATCATCAAAGTACTTGTGATTAAGTGATCTAATTGATAGATAGCTAATTGGGTTGCACCGAGAACAATTAGGAATTAATTCATTGCTGGTTTCAAGGTATTATCATCAAGTTCTTAAGGATTCATGATCCGAAGGAGTGAATGGAAAAGGGGAGGGTATAATTAGTGATTTGGATATTGTTCGACCAACTATAAAAAGCACTATTTTGCAACCGTGACGGTGGTAGTGAAGATAAAGGTGATCGAGGTTCAGAGAACTTCAAAATTGACAACAAGCTTTTTGGCTTATTAATGCAAGAGCAGCAGGCGCCGGAGCAGGAGCACGCCGTGGTCATGTGGGGCACCTACTTAAAGGACAATTATCCTACGACTTGGGGGCGGGAGAGTCAGAGTGGACATGTCATGCCTTGCCTTACATGCTTCCCTTGGGATGGGGGCCTAGGGGCTGGACATTCGAAACGTGGAGTCATAGGGTGTATCAGATGTCGCAAAGAATCTAGTGTTCGTGTCCTGATTCCTTAACGACCTCCAGCTTCTGATGATGTACCCTTGTTAGCATTCCTAGAAAGTTAATACTATGTACCAAAGATACATTTCCTAGAATGCTGTCTTTTTGTAACATGGTTTCCAGTTTATGTAAAACTCTTCCATTTGAGTTTTACAGGAGCAGCCTTTTCTCTCCGTAAATTGTAAAGTCGTGTTGGATCAACTTATCCACAATTTTAACTAATTTTATTTTTCTTCATCTGTTAAAAATAAAAGCTCAAATTAAATTTAAATATTTGTAAAAAATTCTCGTCTTACTTTGTAATATCGACATGGAAAGAATTTGAAATATAATTAAAAGAGATTATCCTTGTTTATGAAGAATTTGAAGTTTAATTAAAAAAAGATATTGTTAAATAAAAATTAATTGATTTATTTTAATTTATAAAAAATTATTGATTAATAAAAATTAACGATTAATTAATAAATTGATTAAAAGCTAGACTGAAAAGTTGAATGATTTAAAATTTTTAAGGTCGAATCGATTAAACTTTTTCACGTGCATTTATTTTTTTAAATGATCTAAATAAATGGTTTAAACCATTTTTATTTTATTTAAAATGTTAGTTCAGAGAATCAAAAGTCATTCATAAATTCTATTATGGATAAAAATGTATAATAATATAAAAGATAATGTTTACTTGAAGGGGTAAAAAAAGGTCCCTATTTTTAGGGATGACAATTTTTAGTTCATGAGCATAAATTTAGTTGTTTTTAATGGGCCGATTCATGATCAGGCCCAGGCTCAAATAAACTCGAGGTCCAATTATTCTAAACAAAACAACATTGTTTTACTTAGAAGAGTTAAGCCTCGAGTAAGCTTGAGTTTAGGCAACCCGGACCCTGATATAATTAAAAAATAAATTATTACATATATTTTAATTTTAAAACAATTATTTTAAAAAACTTGACGGTTATTCTAAACAAAACAATATTGTTTTACTTAGAAGAGTCGAGCCTCGAGTAAGCTTGATTTTGGGCAACCCAGATCCTGATATAATTAAAAAGTAAATTATTATATATTTTTAATTTAAAATTTGTTTTAAGAAACTTGACGGGAGCTAGCCCATAGGTCGACCCATTGCCATCCTTACCTACTTTCACTTGTATCAAATATTATTTTTATTGTTTGAATTATATATATATATATATATGTTTATAATGACACACACAATAATCAGTAATGGTTTAGTGTGTATTAAACATTTTTTATTGGCAAGTCCTATTTTTAATAGTAAAAGCTCTTCTCTAATAGTTCAAGATAATTATAATAAAATTAATTTTAAAATAAGTGAAACAATATGAGAAATTGTCTTTTATTCTTCAAATAAAATTTTAATTTACTAAAAATAAGTAAAGCCCATTCTAAAGATAATTCAAATTAATAAGGTTCATATTAATTTTCAAGGATTTAATATAAGTGATTTTCTTTAACATCAAAATAAAGAAACATTTGTTATATACTTTTTATTTTTCATATTAAATGGTAATTTAGAAGATGCAAGCTAAATCAAACATAAGAACAAACACTCAATTTTGGAAATCAAAATTATATATATACACTTAACGTATTATATAATTTTGTTTTTAGACTTGTATAGTAAATAATAACTTGTAGAATCTACACGAAAAAGAATATTTTAATACTGTTTAAATAGCTCAAGTTGATAACTTAAAAGATAAAATTTAATTCCATTTTGAATTTTTGGTAGAAGTCGAAAATTAGAAATATTTAGATTTTATTAAAGTTGAATGAATTATTTTAAATTTCAAATAAATTTAAAATACATAAGAAGTTAATAAGTTTTCAAGAAATTTAAAAATAGAAATATTTATATTTTAGTCAAGTTGGATGAATAAGTGCGAATAAGATCTTAAAAAGTTTCAATATACATAAACTTATTTGTATTACACATTTATAATAAATAATACTTTATAAATAAAACTTCTTTTCAAATTTATGCATTTTTTTTATAAACAATCAAATAGGGATGACAATGGGCCGGTCTTGTTAATTCTTTTAAAATAACTTTTTGAAAATTAAATATATAAAACAATGTTTTTTAATTAAGTCTGAGCCTGAATTACTCAAACTTAGGCTTGCCCGGGACTTAATAGTTTGCTCGAGAATTAATTCTTCTAAGCAAGACGTTGTTGTTTTGTTTTAAAAAATTTGGCTTTAGATTTTTACGGGCCTGATTTGATCCATGAATCAGCCGGTTAAAATACTTAAATTTAAGCCCATAGCCCTATCCTTACATTCAAACTATTGCTAGTCTGGACAAAAAAATTAATAAAATTTATGTTTCATATTGTCATTTTAAATAAGATTATACTTATTAAGATTTGATGCGTTCTATATTATTTTAAGTTTAGATAAGGTCATTCATATCTTATTTAAATTAAAATATTTACATAAATTCATATCTTATTTGAATTAGATAAAGTGATTTATAAATCCAATTAAAATTTTCAAACTTTATCACATATTCTGATTAGATAAAATAATTTATTTGAGATTGTATTATATTAAAATTGGACAAAATTAGTCACTTCTTATTTTAAGTCAAATCATTTGAGATACTTATCATTATCATCATCCAGTCTGAAATTCCGCAATGAAGTGGAGTTTGGGGAGATCCGATAGTACATAGCCTTAATCTTATATAGTAGAGAGGCTATTTCCGGTGAGCCCACATGCAAATGAGACAATAATAAGAAAGATGTAGAGAGAGAAAATTAATAAAATAGAATAATAATACAAGAAAAAAAGGTAATACGAAAATCAATAAAAGGATAAAAGTAGTGGATTAATAATAACAATAACAATAATAGTATGAATAATAGTGAAAATATTGATAAAAGAGAAGATCATGTTAATAAATAAATAGGAGATAAAAAAACAATATAATCGATAAAAAATAATCAAACTAGTACCCGATAACAGTGACAGTATCATCAGTAGTGAACAATTCAAGCATGCAAGACAGAAACGTAAATGAGAAGGCAACGTAGAGATAAAGAGAGATACCTTGATGATGGTTAGATCTACAAATACCTGTTAAGCTTTCGGTTGGAATTAAAAAGTAGTTATTCCAAAAAACCCCACCTGATTGATCGGAAAACTCATTGTAGGGAACGACGTAAGAGTTACGGATATCAACGGTGTCGTCAGGTAAGATGGAGCCATGGAGCTTGCCAATGACACGCTCACGCTTCACATCCTCTCTGTGCTGTCTACTATTCAAACCTCCATACTACCTCTATTTGCCGTCGTTATTGAGAGCTTCTCTAGTTAAACACAACGTTTTTCCAGCACCTAACCTTTGCGTTTTTTCCATTCACTCCATCCCATGACGCTACTTCGACAACAACAACCCACACAATCCACAAAACAACCAGAAACCACACACACACAAGCATACATTCGCAACCAGAACATAGAGTCACAGATCTAAGTTTTGCATCCATATCTAGGTTGTTCTTATTCAACGCATCAATGCGATAATAAAAACAAGACCCAAAACACAAATTAGAGAACACAATCACATACGACTTTTATGCTTTCTTGTTTTTCTCAGATTTGGGATTTCTCCAGAGGAAAAATGGGTCAAGAGTTGGGGAAGCTAAAGAAATGAACTTTACATGTATTACCCTAGCTCAATTTTGATAAACCATCCACGAAAACAAAACATCACAAATCAATTAAAGACGATAACTTGCAGGTAATTTTATGTAATTCAAGCCAAACAGGTAATTTGAGATACTTGTATTATAACTATATTCAAATTAGATAAAACCATTTGGAATTTCGTTTAAAAGTTGATTTAGAGTTTAATCCACTTATAGTTGCATAGCAAATCTTATTTAATGCCAAGTTTTGATAGTACACAGTATTACTCTTAGAGAGTCTATTTTTGATTGAAACATGTATGATGTATCGTGAAGATATTAAAAAATTATAAAAAAGAAGATGTTCGTATATATGCTAAACAAAAATAATAAAATAAAATAACTAATTAAACAAGTCAAAAATAAACATAAAAAAGAAATAAAATAACTAAATACAAATAAATAATAAATAGAAACAATAGTAACATTTATATTACATAACATTAAACTAGAAATTGATCCTCATCCATCCTACCCAAAATAATAAAACTTGGGTCAGAGCGCTGTTGAGTTAGTAAGAGATTTTTCTGATTTAAATGAGATCGCGAGTTCGAACCTCTTCATGTATGCAGCTATTTAAAATTTGAGGTAACAGTTTTACCTCTCGTAAGGGACTTATCCAGTTCGAATAGGAATTAGTCTAAGCGTAGATGACTTAAAAGTACCTTTTTATAATTGATATCCACTTAGAATACCTTGTAGACAACGAAAAAATAATAATAATAAACAACCATACATTAGACTGGAGAAACGTCGGTATCAGGGACTATGCATGTCTGACTGCACATCCTATATTTAACTCTCTGCTGCTTTAGGCGTAATAGGAATCGTTGGCTTATACGGAAGATAGATGACGAAGTAGGGATCCTGACATGATCCATAGGAACTCCGTCAAATGAATTAACCTGTAATACCCAGAAAATCAACATCCTGACATACCCCACTCGAAGTCTAAACCATGCAATGCAGCTGTAATCAGCAATAGCAACGTACCATATCAAAATAAAAAAAGTTGCATTTGCCACGAGTTGGATTCTTTTGATGACACATGTTGAAGAAGTTGCAGGTGGAGTGGAGTCCTTCAACTTTCTTCAAATGGAGGTCGATATTTTCATCCTCAAATGCTAAACTTAAAAAAGGATGGATGACGTATATAACCGTACAGGTTACACCATCTGCACAAAATCTTATGATTGCTTGCTGAAATGGGCACTTGCTGGGGACAATTTGCTGAAATGGGCACTTTACTGGGGGTTCATTGGAAATTGTCGGCAAGGAAGAGTTTGAACTTTAAAGGGTCTCACCCCAATGCTTGTGTCACTTCCACCGAGTGTTCCGCTTCAATATATGGACAAAGCGAAGCCACCATTTGGGCTTTCTTGCACGTGGAGTTCATGTGGGTGTCTCTGATCGGAGATATTCCTTCCAAGAATGATGACGTAATGCATGTTATAGAATATTGTTTTTGACAATTACCCTTCTTGTTTTTTGGGAGCCATACAAATTATTCTTCTTATCGAATTCAGT
The DNA here is from genome assembly GCA_025504915.1 of Erythroxylum reticulatum. Taxonomy (NCBI): domain Eukaryota; kingdom Viridiplantae; phylum Streptophyta; class Magnoliopsida; order Malpighiales; family Erythroxylaceae; genus Erythroxylum; species Erythroxylum reticulatum. The sequence goes on along the minus strand of JANSVA010000002.1, from coordinate 42,232,213 downwards.
GACTAGTAATCCCATTCAGTTATGACTTGTGGTATCTGCAAACTCCATGACATTGATCAAAGATGAATGAAGTTTCACGTGATGATGCTGGCATGTTATCCTAGAGTTCCGTACGAAAAATGTCTAGTATCTGTTTAGTTGAAATTTGTTGGTTGAATAAGCATTTTTTCTCATTAAAGAAACTGTTTTTTAAGACAAATGATTATTTGAGAAAATCACTTTTTTAACAGATATAATTTTTTTGGTATGGTTGAGCTTTGGAGGGTGAATAAGTACCTTTTTTCATCGCAGAAACTAAAAAAAAAATGATTGTTTGGAAAAATCACTTTTTAAATAGATATAGCTTTTTTGTCAGTCAAAATACAGTTTTTTAAGAGACTCAAATTTGGAGCTTCTAAAAAAAGTACTTTTTAAGATAGATTTTTAGATCAATTAATGAGCCTTTTTTGTCCTTATATTTTACACATAATTTTCACAATACCTATAAATTCATCTTCACGTTTATTTTGGGATTTATATAATATTTATTTTTGATATTAGTTTTACTTATGTTATAATTATATAAAAGATTTGGTTAGATATATTTTCATTTATGTTTCATATGGTTTAA
>JANSVA010000002.1:42179470-42214291 GCA_025504915.1 Erythroxylum reticulatum | reverse complement strand
TATAGAATCACATTAGTCCTATTAGTAAGGGTCATATCATAATTTATTATTAGATCTATCTTCTATATTCAGGTTTGGTTCTATATTATTTATTGATGTTTCCAAGATTCTTGTCTCGTCTTCTTTTTGTTTATTCAATCCATTGTTTAAGTTTTTGTAAACCCTCTTGTTTCTTTTTTTCTATGATTTTACAAGTTTATGAAAAAATCTTATTCATTAGTTATCTTATTCTTACTTATTGTTCAATTACTCTTATTAAGTTTTATTCTTCTTTTCTACAAGATCTAGCTATGTTCCATTAAGCTCAATTTCCTATTTTTGAGTTTTCTTATTTTTTGTATTCGAGAAATGTTTTCATTATTTTGTTTTGTTTAATTTACTTCTTTGTGGGTTATTTGAAAAGGAGGAAGATTTAAACTAACTTTGAGTTAGATTCTCTATGTTTCAAAGAATCTTCAGTCAAGAATTTAGGTTGTAAGTAAAACTTTGAGAAAAACACGTGATAAAGTGTTTTTGCTATTGATGTTTTGTACTGCTTATTGTCACTCAAACTCAAAGTAGAAAATTGTCTAAAGATAAGGAAGTAAGGAAGAAAGAGTGGGACTAGACTATAAGCCCTTCATGAACGTCATCCAAGATTAATATGAGCAATTTATTCGATAATCTAGTGAAGTGAGGATTAGGTTGGAGAAACATTAAGTTTTCATAATTGGAATGCAACATAATCCACCTCTAGCTACTAGGAAGAATGAATAAGGCATATGATGAGGTTCAGGGTGCTTCCAACTACTTGGGAGTGCTAAATCTAAGAGGTGACAAAGGAGGAGAAATAAGGGAACAAGGATGAGGTAGAATTGGTATGGGCTATAAAAGACAGTATGGAGAAAGTATGGACTAGATAGCATTAAGATTATCATACCACATTTTTTAAGGAAGATAAATCCAAATGCCTAGTTGGACTGAGAGAAGCGCATGGAATTATTTTTGTATTACTATAACTTTTCAAAAGAGAAAAAGGTTAAATTGGTTATTATAGAGTTTAGTGAGTATACTATTGATTGGTGGGATTAACAAATTCTCCAAAGACTACCCATCAAAAAATGATAGGAGATTAAGATGGTGATTAGAAAATATTTTTTGTCAAGTTCTTACTATAAGGATTTCTACCAAAATTTCCAAGAGTATGAAGGAGTACCATAAAGAGATGTAAGTTACCATAGCTAAGGAATATGGAAAAACAATAGGAAGTGACAATTGACCAATTTTATTTGTGGGTTGAACCCAAAATTGTCAATATCATAAAACTACACCACTATATGAAGCATGAGGATGTGTTGCATATAACTATAAAAGTAGAAAGACAACGTAAAAGGAGACCTTATAACTGTTCTAGTATTTCTAGTGCATCTTCTTCATTATAGAGCAACTGATAGTGTAAAGAAGACAAAGTTTCAAATCCTAAATATTAAGCATCAAAGGGCGGAGTGGGGGAGTGGGGTGGGGAACTATGTTTGATTGCTCTTCGATAATTGAGAATTAAGATATCAAGTACCTCAAATGCTTATAAAGAGGGTATATAACTTTACAGTATCCTAAAAAGCAAGTGAAGTTGATAAAGGAGGGTGGAGAGTATGTATCCAAAAGTAAAGAGGAGGTAGAAGGAGATATACCGAGTTTGGAGGATGTTAATAATGATGAGTGTATTGTGAGACTTAAGGAAGGAATGATGCTAATCACTAGGAGGGCGTTGAGCATATATATAGGGAAAGAAGATGCAATGATAAAAGAGAAAAACTTTTCCATACTAGATGTACTGTCAAGGATCAAGTGTGTAGCATGATTATAGATAGAGGGAGTTGTGCTAATATTGCTAGTCTATAGTTGGTACAGAAGTTAGGCCTGCCAATCAACAAACACTGTAAACTATACAATAGTTTAATAAGAGTGGGAAGATTAGGTAACATAATAAGCGCTACTTCTTTTCTCGATTGGGAAGTATAAGCATGAAATATTTTGTTATGTGGTTCTTATATAAGTGGGACACATTTTTTTAGTGAATCCATCAAAATTAGATAGGAGAACTACATATGATGAATATTAAAATAGATATTCATTTTCTATAAATGAAACTCAATTGCCATTGCTCCATTGTCACTTAAGCAAGTTTATAAAGATCAATACCAGATTTATAAGAGTGAGCATTAGAATTTAAAAGAAAAAATGAGAAGAAACACTTAGGCTAATTCAAACATTTTAAGTGAAGTTAAATAAGATTCAAACACAAAGAGAAAGGGCTGAGTTTAGCCATAAGAGTGGAAGATGTCAGATATTCATTGTTGTTCAAGCTTTAAATGTTTTTTGATTTTATAGATAAAGGCGTTGATTTAAGCACAAATCATTTTAAGGAGAGAGAAAATGATGAGAATCAAGAATCAACTTGAGTTATACAAGTTTCTACTGAGGCGAGGCATGAAGGGCGTCTTAGATAACTTATGAAAGAATCGAGTAAAGTACCAAAACAAGCTAAAGATCCATTAAAGGACATTAGATATCCATTGATGTATAGTAGAGCAAAGAAAGTCAAAGAAATTATTAATAGTTTAAAGGTTGGTATTTATGTAAGAGGTAAAAATATACTACCTTAAAAAACTAAATTCAAACCTATAATGTTGATCCAGTGAAGGAATAAGATATGGGAAGGAGGTTAGAGAATATAAATGGCACATAACATATAAGTAAACCAAGGCACTGAACATATAAGTAAACAAACATTAGTTTTTTGTAAGGTTTATAAATGGAGAATAAGAAGTAAACTAATGTCAGAGTTCAACTTGCAAATGGTGTCAGACTCATCCAAAAACTTTAGAATAAAACTAGTGTCATTGTGTCCCAAGATAAATGTTTAAAAAAATGTTTCAATCAGTTAGAGTTTTGTTATTTTAAGTAATTATTTCCTTTTTGAATGCTAGTTTTAGGTTTTTATGCCTATAAAATGGTCTTATGATTGTAATAGATATATTATCATATTATTGATTATACAAAACCTTGCTAGAGAAATTGTCTTTAATTCTTTAGAGAAACTCTTGTTTTAGGTTCTTTTAAAACTTATGATCTTATCTAACTTGCTAATGACAATCAAATCCTAATAAATTTCACTCCCAATCATTTCTTTTTATGACTTATGTCGGTTTATATGTTTATTATTATGTTTTTGTAATCATTTTCTTGATATAATTAAATTCTAATAGATCAATCCTTGGTCTTGTTATCGAATCTTATTTGTCCTAACTGTGAGGATCGTATTAGAATTAATGGTCCAATATGGATCTATTGAATGTTTTTTAAAAGAAAGAAGCTCAACACTTCTTATACAAACCAAAAATAGATAAGTAAGTAAGTATACGATTCATCAATAACCTAATACTTTTAATAAACTAGTTTTAAATAGTGTATATATACATAAGGTGTCGTGGAAAAGAAAAGAATCTAAGATGTCCAAACTAAGTTTACTGATAAGAGCTAACAGTCATTTATACTATTTTATATTTTCTTAAATTAGTATTTTATTAATTGAAATTTATTAATTTTTATTCTTCTTAAATCATTTTGAAATTATAAAATAACTCTTTTTATATTTTAAAATGAAATAATGTTATTATATCGTACCAGAACTAAAACCAATATTAACTTTGATATGGTATTCCCAACTTTGATCCTAATTATGCCTGTAAGCAATATTACATCTTTATCTCTCTTTTTATGATTTACTTTTTATTTTTATTTTCTCCTTTTCATTTTTCAGCCCTTGTTTACTATGAATTCTTCTAATTCATTCTTAAGAACCTATTTTTTTGATTTTCCTACAAGAGAAACTATTTCCTAATACGGAACTATTGACTGTCTCTTAAAAGAAAAGAAATTCAATACTTTTTTATATAGCTTCATAGAGAGAGAAGCTCTTGCTTCTCTTTTTCCTTCTTTATAAGTAGCATCTTGTTCCATATGCAACTTTCTCCTAGATAGAGCTTGCTCTTGTTATATTTTCCCATAATTCTTTCCTCTTCTCCACAAGTTGTTCTCGATTATTCTAGCCTTCTTCTTCTTTTGTGTTTGATTCCTCTCTTCCTACCCTTAACTTCTAGTTTTTTTACACCACCTTATTTAGCTTCCTTTACTACTTTTTTTGTCCCAACCTTGCTATCATTTCTATGCTCTCATATTCTTCTTCTTCTTCTTCAGCTCTTTGGTCATCCTTTCCTCCCTTATTCTTTCTTACTCTCTTGTTTCCTTTTGCCATAAAATTTTTTAATTTTCTTTTCTTCCTACCTTTTTTTTCCACTTTTAACAAGATGTTAAGCTTTGTGCCTTTATCTTTTAGGGCCTTTCCTTCGTTAGCTCCTTTACTCACCTTATTTATCCCTCCTAACCTAGCAACAATACTACTGGCAATTCTCAACCACTTATTTTAAATCATTAAAATTTTGGTTCCTAATTCAAGCCTTCTGCTAAGAGATCTTAGCTTTAAGTTTTGACTCTTCTCTTCTATAAAGTTACACTTTTTTCCTTTACAAATTTTGTAAGAAAATTAATAATGACACCTTTTATTCACACTACGAAGGAAGGAGCTTCCAAATGGCATGATGACTCTTCTTAGCTTTTTCCTTGGCAAGTGACCACCTTTTCCCATTATGAACAATTAGGATCAGCATCATTGGAAACAACACAGATTGATGCAAATTTTAGGAAATGGAAAAAACCTTTCCTTTTTTTAGTTTAATTAAACTATTCAAGGTTAAAAAATTAATAAAGTAAGTCCTTAGCACTTCAACTACAAACCTTTGTTTATATAAAAATGGAAGAATACAATATAATTGCTTAATATCAAGCAACAATTAGTCCCTCTATATATCAATATACATAACATTTCCTTACAATATTGGACCACCAAAGGACTTAGTTATTTGGAAAATCTTGTTAGTAAACCTTCATGTCTTGGTGAGGCTACTGCTGGTATGAAGATAGTAAGTTATGTTAAGACTTTTATGCTTACAAATGAAGATGAAATTTTGTTTAAGGATGTTATCTCACTTAATTATTGATGGTAAAGTAACCGAACAGAAGAAAGCTTAAAACCAATAGGAAGAATTTCCTTTATGGGAGAATTATAGAAGCTAACATTGAAGGATTCAAAAGTGAATGATAACAATAAAGAACATAGAAATGAGGAGATTGCTAATGAGAAGGATAATTAGGCAACAGATGAGATGATCGATGCAGGTATAAGGGAACCTTCTTCCTTAAATCAAAAGGTAGGAGGCCTTCCTAACCAAGATAAAATTTGCTTAGTTTTGAAACATAAATTCTTACCTTAGATGTTTAAATGAAATAGAGAATATCCTTATTAGCTCTTAAATAGATAAAAGATATACTAAGCCTCAAATTGATGGTGGGTTCAACATTAAAAACTTCGATAAAGCTTACTGACAATCATTAAAAAATAGAAGTCTTACAACCAATTTTGGGTTCTAATTCCCCTCAATTTAGTAAAATGCTTTCTAAACGTTCGTTAAGTAATGAATTTAAGAGTTTCACTAAAAGGAAAACCAATAGGAAGAATAAGGGTTCCTTATTGACCACCTCATAATGTCTTTACTCTCTAGGAATATTATAGGACTTAATAACACAAAAAAGCAAGTTTTTTTAAATTAATTACATTTTATTAAAACTTGTGTTATTGGTCTTATCAAAATAAAGCTTAAGGAGAATAAATGAAAGAATTTAAGGGTTTTGAGAAAATCCTAGCCTATTATCACTAATCACTAATGTCATTACAATGGTAGATTAGTAGTTGAATATAATCTTGATAGATTAAAGGTACTTCATTTAATAATTACAAATAGCTAATATACTTATTTGTTAGGATGAAGCACGAAAACATCAAGTCTTAGGTTATATATGTTTATTCTTTTAACCATGTTTTTCAAAGAATTACCTTATGGAGCAAACTAAAGGAAATTAGATCAATTATAAACTTAGATTATATTTGTAGATTTCAATAGTATGGTTCACTCTTCAAAATTAAAAGGAAATGTAAACCTTAGGATCTATTTAGAGAATTTTTGTGATCGTGCTAGCCATATTTATGTAATAGACTTAAAAATAGAGGGACACTTTATACTTGGAGTAATAAATAGAAGCGAAGTTGTTTCTTTAGGAAGAAGATATACAGGGCATTAGTTAATGCTTAATAGATTATAATTTTTCCTAAGAGTGAAGCTTTATTCTATAATCCTTCTTCCTCTAACCACACTTTAGTATTGGTTTATAATCTCTTTAACTTTTAGAAAAGGAATCATTCTTTCAACTTTAATGATTATTTGGAAAATTTGAAGTGGCTTGAAGGAGAAATATCTAAAAGGCTTAGCATTAAACTTCATAAGGAATAAGTTTTACATTTATATAAGGAAACCTTACCAAGTGAAGGAAGTGCTTAGGGTGTTGTTGAAGTCTTCCATTACTAGCTAGGGCGAATTAATGTTGGATTGGATCTCCCTTAACCCTTTCCATAAGTCATTTATCTAGAAAGCATGGTTAGAAGAATAAATAATGTAGACATTGATAATGATATTATTAAATATAAGGAGCTCTAGTTAGATAAGTTGGTTAGGAATTTTGGAACTTACAATCCTTAGTGACTATTGATCTTATGCCATAATGATTCATAGTGATCGACAAAGTGATAATTGATGATGGTCCAGTTGCATTTCAAAAAGTCCAAGCTTTGGGATTTTGGACTCTCAACTTAGTTTCCAAAAAGCCCATTAAATATGGTTTAATTATATAGATATGATTCCTTAGTAGTAGTTGTTTGTGAAGGCTTTTAATCCCCTTAATATTCTATTTGGTGTTAAGGCTCCTTATTTTCCTATTAGAATTCCTCCTTACAATGGGAATAGACTCACTTGGAGATGCTTGCTCCTTAATTGTACTAGAAGTAAGGCACTGAGTTATTACGTGATTAGCTCTTATCTCGTCTTGTATATGATACTGATTAGGTAAGACTTGTTGGGGGTGGGAGGTTTGATGCAACATTGTATTTGTAGGGGTAGAAGTAGAACTAGTTCTTAGACAACTTTTTTTGTCTTTTGCCCATCTATGTTGTGCTCCTTTTCTCTGTTGTCCTCTTTCTCTTTGTCATTTTTTGAGTCATTTAGATTTTTGAGATTTATGAGTTCCAAATAACTACCTATTTTGAACACTTCTCTTGTGGGTCTCCATTTTTACCCTTTGAGTGATGAATAATGTCTCCATTGATAGGTGATTTGAATGGAGTCGTCATATAGGTGACCCTCGTCATTTAGTCTCATAATTATGATGAAATCAGGTAAGGATTATGTAACTTTTATTAGGACACAAATCCCAAAATAGTTGATTCTCCTGAGTAATTGTTAGGTCTTCCATTCCTATCAATTGTTCGATGAAATTAGAAATATAGTCTAGACCATTAATGGTCCAATATTTAAGAGCAATGACATGTGGATTGATCCATAGCGGTATTCTTTTATTCTTAATATTGTGAGATAGTACTCTTGAATGCCACTCATGAAGAAGAATCAATTTGTTATTATAATGAAATAGATCAGAATCCAGTACTCTTTGTGCCTCCAATTTAGAGGTAAACTTAAAAAATAAAGTTGTCTTTATTTAAAATAAGAACATTCACTAATCCAAACATTTTCCATATTTTATAAGTTTTGACATGATTTGGGGGAGAGGGATAGGGGAGGGAAGCCTTGTACTTTATTTACGAAGTATTTGACCAAGGAAGATTTCCATTTGGCCATGTTGTCCTGAAGGATTTGTCGAGGGAGCAATAACCATCTATTCATCCTTGCTTTCAAGTGGGAAGAATCGGAGTGAGTTAGCGCCTTGAGAGTCATTTAGGACCAGATTCTAGGTTTTCTTTGTTGTTCCAGTATTTTAGGCTGTAGACACTTCTTATCCATCAAAGGCATGTGAATTTATGTTTTGAGTGTCGGAGGATAGGATATTTGTAGTAGGAAGAGAAGGTCTTTATAGATATAATGGATAAGGCTATGAAAATTAGTTAGGTCGTGGGGGAAGTGAAGGAAAAGAGTCCAATGCTTTTTTGGGGAGCTGTAGTGGGGGTTTGAATAATTTTGCCTAGAATGGAAGTGATAGACTTACATGCACTACAAGAAATTCCTGGTTTATCGAAGAACGACGGACAAATTTGTCAGTAAAATACCCGTAGTTAAAGTTACCAATAGACTTTATGAAAGATAAATGACACAACCATCGGTAAAATTTACTAATGAGAGACTTTTCATTGGTAACCCATAGTTAATGTAATTGAAATGTTATCATATTTACAGACAGAATATAAAAAAGCGTCAGTAAAATATATTGATTTACCGACGATAATTTAAATTTCGTCGTTAACTAATACTAAACTTTACTGACGGAACTATGATTTTTGTCTCTAAAATATGTTTATATTTATGACGTTATTTAATATTCCGTCAGTAATAAGTAGTAAGAAAGTTTTTTTTTATTTCATGATCTTATGATAATTGCATAATTTTTAGAGTTATCAGTGATCTGTTCATAATAAATTAATTTGCATATTTATATAATTTGTTGAATTCGGAAAATTAATTAGTGACTTAAAGTTAATATTATTTTTATTGATAATAAAAATAGTAAAGTGTACATAACTTATGTTTGTAATTGAAATCAAATGACTAAGAAAAGCTAATGTCGTGGTGATCGCGGATGCTCTGAGCTGCTAAGCCTCCCTTTTAACAGTTCCATCTCCTCTCTCAGCTAAGCCATCTGCTCCATCTACTCTCTCATCTTAGCCATCTGCTCCATCTGTTGATTCACGCTAGCCATCTGCTCCTCTTTCATGTGAGCTATCTGGTCTATCAATGTTTGCACTGTGGCCCGAAGTTCGATGACTTCATTGTTATCTGTTGGCCTAGCAGAGGCTGCTATACTAGGCATGAAAGATTGCAAATAACATGTGTTCACATATGATCCTAGCCCGAATATCCTTCCATGATGGTCCTTACCACTCATAGCATCAAGATACGTCTGAGTGTCATATACATGTTGTTCCTCCTGAGACTGTTGCTGAATAGTTTGTGGTATTTGGTCCTATTAGAAAGCAATGTTTACATTAGTAAGGGATTATTATTAAGAAATTATAATAATGCATTAATTTCACATACATTCAGTTTTCAACATCGGTTGTTGATGAATGTCACACCGTCATAGTTCTTCGTGTGAGTGTGCAAAAACAACTGAATAAGTGTAGGCCTGATGCCCAATGACTTTTCCTACATGTATAACCTAAATTGTTAGATGTGAACTATAATTTATAAAAATTTCGGTAGAATTTTCTCTATTTTTCTGATATTTACCCCCTGTTGAATAAAGAAAATAACTCAATACAGCCATGTATGGCACCAGACATTTATACCATTATCATTATCTATAATACAACATAGCAAAATATTTACAAAATAAGTGTCAAGTTGAGATACTTACAAGTCGTTGTGCATGCTCGTGGTGGGTTATGGATCCTTCCGTATGTACAGGAAGACTCTCTCCTTCCAAGCCTCCACGTCTATTGACGGAGTTACGCCCTGAGATGAACATTGCCTCAAGTGATGCCCAATACTCCTGCCAACGACTCCAAATTTCCTCCGAAATATAACGTGGTTGTGCACCAGTATTGTGTATCGCACCAATGAAGTCACGATAACATGCACGAGCTCACTTCTCCCTTACTTTATACATGCTAGCGTCAAAACAAAAATCCCAAAAAAAATTCATCCTGAAATAAGAAGAAAAAAATCAGATTACTATATATAATGTAATAATATTTATCTGATTAGTGTATATAAATCAATATAAAAAGAAAATAAATATATATTGTACCTCAAGCTCCTGAAAGTAAAATTGCTTTATAGCCTCAGATATTTTCTTCTACTCATAACCATCAGGATCAATCCTTTGCTTAAATGTGGAAGTTATTTTTCTAGAACTCGGTCTAGATGGAACCAACCTAATATAAGGAGTAATTTGATAATGTCAACAAACTAATAAACCTAAGACTTAATCAAAAGCAAATAATGGTTAATGTGATTTCATTTACTATTCATTGACAACTGTTATATACTTTCTTCCATCAGGTCCCACAACTCTAAGGTGGCGGACCTCTCCTCCGTCTAATAAAGAGGTATTGGATGATATATGAGTTGGAGAAAAGGATGGTGTAGCATGAGGAGCAGTAGGTGATGTGTAATCTGTAGCTGTCGACACTAGAAGGGGAGCAGGTGAGTCAGTGCGAGTTGTAGACGAAGACAATCCACCTTCACAGTTAGTTACTCCGAACATGCCTCTAAACCTCGGTCGCATAACCTCATGCTGTCTCTTTGGGCCTATATTGATACCTGAAATTCAATGTTTATTGAATTATTTAGAAATATAATAATTTGAATTCAATATTTTACACAATATATGAAGAAGGAAATAAGGAAATAAAGTTGAAGGTTAACTAATTTTTAACAATAACAAATCAACTTTAACAATCATATAATTATGCATTGTTTAACAAATTCTTATAGATACAACAATAAATTAACTTTAAAGTTTAGTCTAATAATGTATTGCATCGATAAATAACAACGATATAATTATTTTGTTTGATTCCATATGACATGAGAGTCGGTAAAGGTAAATGAGTCCCCAATGTCTGGATTCTCGAGAAGGGTCCAGACATGTTCAAACGCACCAATGGAAACAGTAAAACTTCTTCCACCAGGTGTAGGCTTTTGAACACCTTCCTGCAATAGTGTTTTCACTATAGCTATACTTATAGAGGAAACAGTGAATGAGTCACCGCTCTTAGTATGGAATACTAATTCTTCAGATGAACTACTAAGGAGAACAGATTTACCTAAAACAAAATCAGTTAAGAACTTTTGAAACTGTGATATTAGTAAACTGTTAAAAGAACCTAAACTGGATATTAATGCATATGTGATTTTGCAGACGAGGTTTGAGGAATTGACGAATTTTTCACAAAAATTGATCTCCCTAATCCTTTATAGCCCGTTATGACATTGCTCTCTCCTCTATCGACATATATGTCCTCTTCGAGAATAAAGGAAGCTTAAAGCAACATGTACTATAGACCATCAAATGTGAATATGTATAATAACTTCAACAAAGGAAATAAAGATGTACATAATAAGGAAAGAGACGTTGTCTAAATCATACTAAACACCTTGAAGTAGAAGATCGACTATGGAAGGTAAACAATTCTTAGTGTATGAACCAGCGATATTTCTTGCAGTGTCTATTCCTTGGGTTGGGACAATTTTGCCACATTCTTCATAACGGAAAAAATTACTACCATCTAGAACCAGTCGCCATGTCGACATTCCTTGAATAAGATTTTGAATGAAAAACTTTACTTAATATAATTAAATGTAAATAATGTATTTGTTGTTTAAAATACTCAATTACAAACACAAATTAATCGTTGTCATAACTTAATTGTAAATTACCATCATCTTCTTCTTCGAAAAAATAAGAATCAAACTCTGGCTCATCTTTAGATCTGTAACCCTCATCATCCTCTCCAGAGGAAATATTGACATATTTGTTAGATGGATCATTCAAAGGTTCATTATTGTCATACATGATCGGTGCATTTATAAAAGTAACATCTTCCTAAAATGCTTCACTTTCAATTCTCTACTCTCCTTTTCCATGTGATTCAAAAGCATCTCTAGGTTTAACTTTGCAAACCGCTAAGTAATCTGTGTTATCTCGTTATAAGTTTGGAAAGGGGACATAATACACCTGTTTTGCTTGTATAGCCAAGCCGAAAGGTTTAAATTGTCTCAATCTTCTTCGAATGTTGATTTCAACTAGATTGTATCGGCTATGCACTTTTGTTCTAATATTTAGTGTCGGGTCATACCAGTCATATTTAAATATCACACATCGCTTAATTGGCAAAGCAGGGTACTCAACTTCAAGTATTTCAATAATTTTACCATAGTAATCCATCAATTCTCCCTCTATCAAAACTCCACTGTTTATTGTTGACATGTTATATCCATGATATTCTATATGGTATTTGTATCCAGTCACGAAATACACAGGATATGATTTAACAATTCGTAGAGGCCTCTTTGCAAGATCACAAATAAACTTGTTCTCTATTGGATATTCTAAGGCCTACATAAAATAAATTATAATAGCAGAGATTATAATGCCATGAGAACAGTTAAATATCGTTTTGATCTATAAGAATATTTGTAAGTGAATACTTACATATCTCTCAAACCATCAAGGAAAGTGTTTTCCAACTTCTTTATTTGTATCATCATGTGTGATACTTGACATTATCTTGCGTAACAATGTCTCGTATAATCTAAAAACATAATGACATTTTTCAGTAATGAACAACACACAATTTTAAATGAAGCAATAATCATGTTCAACTTACTGCACGAAAGGAAGAACCTCTTGACAGTTCAATAAAATATAACCATGTGTAGCCTCAACTTCTTCCTCTGTTAACATTCTTCTTATTGCACATCCATATGATTGTCAAGGATATGTGAAAATGGACAAGTTTCCATCAGAACGAATCGTTCCTCCCCCATTGTCATTACGAGGAACTTTTTTTTTTCTCTTGTGTGAATATGCAGCTCAAAATAATGTCCACAAAATGTACTAGCTTCCTCCACTAAATAAGCATTACATATCGACCCTTCAACTCTGGTTTTGTTTTTTACATTTTTTCAAGTGATGCAAATACCTATATTAGAGAAAATGGTTATTACAATTTTGTAAATAAATCATTTGAAAATGGTTATTGCAATAATTTATGTCGGCTTATCTCTCAAATGGATATATCTATCGATATTGAACTGGACCGGCTAGTTTTGCCTCATTTGCTAAATGCACAGGTAGATGCTCCATACAGTCAAAGAAGCTTGGAGGAAAAATCCCTTCTAATTTGCACAAAATAACTAGAATTTCATTTTCTAGTTTTCTTATTTCATCCAACTTGATTTCAGATGATGTTAAGCTTTTGAAAAACAAGCTTAACTCTGTTATAGCTTTCCATACCTTAGTCAGTAGCAACTCTCAAAGTACAATTAGAATTAGTCTTTGCATAAATACCTGACAATCATGACTTTTTCTCCCAAATAATTTGTACTTCTCGAGATCCACACACCTAGCCAAGTTTGAAACATAATCATATGGAAACTTTAGACTTTTTAACCATTCACACAAATGCTCCTTTTGTTTCTTGTCCAAAATTTAACATGCTTTAGGATATTTACCGGTGCGAAGATCTTTATGTAACTTATATCTTCTATAAAAAAGTTGTAAATCAGCTCTAGATTTTGCATTGCCTTTTGTCCTCCCTTCAATGTTCATAATGGTATTGAAAAAGTTGTCAAAAATGTTTTTCTCAATATGCATCACATTTAGATTATGACGTATCAAATTTGTTTTCCAATATGGAAAATCCCAAAATATGCTTTGTTTTTTCCAACCAAAGTTTTGACTAATGCTTGTGTTTACTTCATCGGCTTCAAATTCTGTTACTTTCAATAAGCCTAATTCCTCAATCTCTTGCAAAATCTCTTCACCAGCTTTTAGAGAAGGAGGAAGTGTTTTGACCATCGTACTTTTAATGAACTTACGTTTATTTCCCCTAAACGAATGATCTAAAGGAAGAATTTTTTTTTTGATTATCAAACCAACTTATTTTACCTCCGTTTGGAAGATAAAACGCATTAGAATCATTGACACAATGAGGACAAGCCAATTTTCCAGCTATACTCCATCCAGATAACATGACAAAAGCCAGAAAATCACTAATGGTCCATATCAAAGCCACTCTCAACACAAAGTTCTTTTTTAGAGAGACATTATATGTTTGAAGACCATATTCCCAAAGCTGCTGCAATTCAGATATCAATGGTTGTAAGAAAACATCTATTTTTTGCTTCGGATTTGTTAGCCTTGGCACAATCACTGTCAAGAATATATATGCCTCTTTCGTACACATCCAAGGAGGAAAATTATAAGGAGTAATTATAATTGGCCATAAAGAATATTACTGCCCGGATTGACCAAAAGGTTGGAATCCATCCGTCCACAATCCCAACCGAACATTTCGACATTCATCTGCAAAATCAAGATGGGTGTCATTGAAATGTTTCCATGTCAGTGCATCTGATGGATGACTCATTACTTTCCTGTTTATGTTCAGCATATCATCTCATATGAGATGCAGTAACATCAGAAGCATAAAGTCTCGGAGTCATCGGGAAATAATACATCTGCTTCTATAGTACTAATTTCTGTTTCATTGAACGCTTTCTAGGCTTAAACCAATATTGACCACAAAATTTACACTCTTCTAAGTTCACATCATCTCCCCAATACATCATACATCCCAACTGAAAACAATCAATCTTTTCCACAGGAAAACTAATACCGCTAATAAGTTTAATCATATTGTAAAAACTATCAACCATTGTATGATCAACAGACAATGATTCATTATACCATTCCAGAATTTTATCAAAACTATGATCCGAAATATGCCCTTCAGACTTTTTGTTTAATATTCGAGCAATTGAAGACAATTGGGTCATTTTCTCACAATTTGGCCACAATTCTCGGTCAGCTGACTCTAGTAACTCAAAAAAATGTTTTGCTTGTGGGTTAGGTTCTTCTTCGACATTATCCCTATTTGCCTAAAAGGTATAACCGACCCCATCATAAACCATTTGCATGTACGAATTTTCAGTTCCATCAACATAATTTCTTCTAAATCCAATCTCCTCTTCATACTCATTTAAGTTGATAGACGATTGTGCTTCATTACCCCTTGAGGTGTTAGAAATCAATGGTTCCCCATATCGTGTCCACTCAAAATAATTAGGGACAAACCCTTTTCTCAGGAAATTTAAATTAAGTTCATCAATAGTAAGGAAACATTTGTGTTTGCACTTTTTACATAGATATCTGATCTTTAACCCATCCATATATGCAAGTTGAGAACATGCATAATGAATAAACGCATCAATTCCCTCAACAAATTTGGGATTAATGAAACCATCAGGGGTTAATCGTCTATACATCCAAGATCTATCCCGGAAACTCATATCTGGAAAATTGTTATTTTAAACCAGTGAATCTATAGTTAGTCTGCTATGTTAGCCATATATAACCAAACATGTCAAATAAGACTTGTGATTCAACATAAGATGTTCTCGTTCTGAATCCTAGCCTCCTAGTATATTTAACATAGACTATCCAACATATATGTTTGAAATCATATATGTCATAAGACAATTATTGTTAACAATTTGATATTTAATGGATATTAAATATCAAACAATTGCCTAATGAAATAAGTATTCATAAAAATATGAATATTTTATGAATACGTATTTTAATAAATTCGTTTAACATATACAATTTCATAAAAACATGCCTTGCAAAAATGTGCACATAAAAAGTAAATAAAACCTCATCATTTAAGAGAGCATCAATTAAATAACGGATTCACACAATTAAGGTAATTGGAACAATAATATAAGTCAAACTCGTCCGATATAAATTAATACATAACCGAAGTTTATACTACAAAAAAGTTTCACATCGTGTAAGCCATATCAATTAAAACTTCAAGAAGTTTAGATGGGAAGTTCATACCATAAACAAATAAACCAAGAGCCAAAAACTGTAGTAAAAAACATAATCACCGACCTTAACTTAAGCGCAGAAGGCTCTTCCTAAAGTACGTGAAGGAAGATGATGATGACGGAGCTATAATGAAAAACCAAGAACAAAATCATTCACAATTGAAAAAGCAGGATATATTAAAATAGTTGCCATGAAATATTATAATCAATGAAGGTCATTAACTATACTCAAATAATTCAACCATCAGGTGTTATCCTCAATAATTTGCATAATTATAAGTCTCCTCCATAATAAGATCATAAGTTAATACTAAGGAGCTCTTGTTTTAATTATAAAACGGTTGTCACATTTTACGAGGATCTTATTGAAAATTCTACAAAATTTATCCTATGAAATGGACATCCCCCTTTTGAAATAAACCCCCCTGTAATAAAAATACACTTCTATATCGACCAGTAACGACAACTCAAATTGGGTCTCCATACTACATAGCTATTGTCAATTCAGTCCATTAATAGGGACATTAAAGTCGGGTTCCATATTTCTCTTCAAATGAGAGATTTCATTTTTTAAACTTTCAGCCAAAATCTTGTGACAATATTTAGATTGGACCTTCTCTATTTCATCCATTGATCTAGTTTTGTGAAATATCTTCCAAGCTTTACTTCTCAATGAACCTGCTCCTTCAACATGACTTATTTCTTTACTTAGTACTAGATTAGAAATCTTCACTAGTATACTCTTCGATACTAGATTAGAACTCTCTACTCAAGGAATATGCTCATCCATTTGATACAATCAATATATAGGACTATATTAAGTTCCTCATGGACATTTACATATGTATGTACATTTGATAATCATTTAAGAATCAAAATAATGATGATGATGATTAAAAAATAATTAGTCTTTAAATACAAAAGATTCTAAATGCACATTCTAAACTTTAATCATATTACGTGTTATAATTGATAATGTAGTAAATTTTAAGTAAGCATTAAAAGATGATTGTTGTTTTAAATTATCTAGAAAGTTTATTATTTCAATTTAGATGCATGAGCTTTTGTAAAAAGTTTTTTGATGCATATATGCTTTGGTAATGGTAAGTTTAAATGTTTGGTTAACCATTCTCTATCAATAAAATGTTTAAGTATACCTAGCATTACCACTAAGTTTACTAAACTAGACTACCAATCCTTAGTGTAAAGAAAAGCAAATAGAATCATGAAATGTCTTAGAGATTTTTTTATCAATTAAGCACATACTTAGGTAAAACCATGAAGAATACTTTACACTATGACTATAATACAAGGCAGTTACAATTAAACCAACTTCTAAATTATGTAGTAAGTTTAACTCATTTCCATTAATTTTCACTCAAGATAATATCTTGATGAATGGAATCATTATTATCTGCTTATTGCTCACATGGGTATAGAAGCAATATAAAAATTAGAGATATGATTCTTATATTATAAAATTTGCAATTCATATTATAAAAATGCAATTGATTTTGGATGTTATACAGAAATGAATAGGAAATAATCACATAAAGTCTTACTAAGTAAGTCTCTCTTGAGATTCAACTAATCTCTTCTTTCAATTAGGTGAAAAAGAACTTTCTTATAATCACATATGTTTTGAAAAAAGGAATCCTTATATAATCTTTCTTTAAAATTAAGAGGAACCATGATGATTTTTGGAACACCTAAATATAAGAAAACCAACTCCAATTAATATTTACAACTTAAATGAGCCTCACTTATTCACTTTAATATGCAAGGACTCTTAATAAATAAACAACCAATGAATGAATGCTTACAAATGGTTTAAAACTCTTGTAAATATGTTATTGTAACTCCCAAATATCATAAAGATGTCCAACAACCAAATTCTCAAGTATTGATAACTAGATTAGTTGAATAATATACTATATTAGCTTATCAATGTCATACTTCCATGGTACACAATTTCTCAAATTCTTTTCATACATTAATTGACAACAAATGCTACATTAATCGATCACTCCTATATTCTGGTCGACCAATATATCTAAAAACACATTTTCAAAAAAATTTCAAATTCTTTCAAAGATTAAACCAACCTTCTTTAACCAAAACTAGATCTAAAACTATTTCAAAATTTCTAAAATCATATTTTAAAGATAAAGAAATTTTTCTTTAAAATCAAAATATTGATTTCTCTCAATAAAGGAAAAGATTTATACATTAAGTTCAAACAAATGATATCAATATGCATGGAGATCCCCTAAAGTATTAAAATAACAAAGTAGGAGAGAGAAAGATTGCAAATAAATTATAAATTTGTTATATCTTGATGTTCCTTAGTCTTAAGTCTTTTTTTTTTGACTTAAATGTATTTGTTCTCTATAAATTGTTTAGACAATTTTATTATTTTTTAAGATACCAAAAAATAAATAATTAGAAATTATTATACTTTATTATATCAAAATATGGATCGTAAATTCCCTTAATTCAATAATATTATTCTTTCACAAGGAAAGTATGATCTTGAAATTCCTAAAGATATTGGATGTCCGGTAGCAAAACTAATCTCTTCTCTCGTGGAGCACAACTTATATCTTGACACGTCTAATGGTAACTATATATTAATAATCCTTCTTCAAACCTAAGGCTTGTTGGGTATGAAGAACTCATTATTAGTGAAGTTGATTATGAGTTCCTAGCTATTATGTTTTGATTGACAAATTCATTTAAAAATTTTAAGAGTTTGATGAATTTCATATCATGCTCAATTATGAAAGTCAACATTAGTATTTTTTATGACATTTTAGTACAATGCAACTTTTTAAACTTCACATGAAGCATCTAAAGGAAGGATTTACAAGTGTTGAGGCAACAATATTTACACGTAAAAGCCTACAAGTGCTATTTTGTAATCATATAAACTACATCATACAGTGGTGTTAAAACTAACAAATACAATGTACTCTGAACAATGGATTCGTACTTGTCCTAGTTTAACATAGACTAATTTGCTCTAGTCAACAAATATAAGTATGAATAATAAGTCCTGCTCAACAGAATAGTGTCTATGCCATTTTAGCTCTAATAATTCTTCTCGATCAAAACAATGCTATATTATGGTAACATAGACTAATTTGCTCTAGCCAACAAATATAAGTATGAATAATAAGTCCTGCTCAACAGAATAGTGTTTGTGCCATTTTAGTCTCTAATAATTCTCCTCGATCAAAACAATGCTATATTATGGCACCAAATTCAACCAACATATTCTTTTATTCCTCTGTGCTTTCACCATAATTAATAATCATATGCTTTATAAGCATATAATATTAATCTCCAACTCCGTTATTAAAAGTTAAAAAATATCCCAAGATGTTAATTTTCATCAAATCATAAACATTACAACCTTAAAATTATAAGGTCCGGCATGCATACCCATTGCTTTCCGCTTTATTCCTTTAATGAATGATGCTTATATGTTTCGTCTTAATAATATAATTTATTATTTATTTTTCCAAAAAATGATTTTCTTGTATTAATTTTCTTAATAAATAATAAATATGTTTTATGATACTAGATATTTAAGGATTTATCACATGTAAATTCTAGGTGAAAACAACTTTAGATGTAGGATAAATCAAATTACAAGAATATTAAAAGATATTTATTTATTTAATAATTAGTACCTTAAATAAGCACTTGTAATAACGTATAAAAAGACACATAGTACATCCAAAAGGCTTTATGAATAAGTAATTTGGAAGAGAACAAAATAAGGTTATTTATTACTTTTTTAACTAAATTTGGAAATTATTAGTAGACATGACATCAATTTCAAATGCACAATTTCAAAATTTGAATCGAATGCAAGTGAAGAGAAGTTAGAATCCACTATATGGCAAAAATTTTTGTTTCATAATGTCATTTTGCTCATAGATATATAGACAAGCAATACAGTCAATTATTCTAAAAAGATAGGAATTATTTCTTTTAAGGAAAATATATTTGTAATTTATAACTTGAATGATATTATCAACACTAGTCCATGCTTTATTTTGTAAACATTAAACACATTAATACATAACTTTTATTTTTATTTTAAATATAAACTAATATCATTAGTCCCTATTCAGGAACTCAATTAACTTGGTACACACGACATGCCATATATAAAATCAAGTAAATTATATTTTAAATATGAAACCTTATTCAATTTTGTAATACTAACAAACTTTGTTAACTCTATCGTTAACATTATTAACATGAAGCACCATATAATTAATCCTTATTCTATGTCAATGGATATAGGTATTGTATAATAACTTAAAGAAGTGATTTTATTTTTAGTTAAATAATTAAACACCATATATATCATTATCTTCATTTTCATCGCGTTGGTTCGACCTATGCCCAATTTTTTCAATATTCTTCTTTTTCACCATGGACTAACATTTTCATTAGGTGGATGCACTCCTTGATTTGTAAAAAGTAAATTCTTCCGTCAATGGTCTATCTATTTCCTTAGTCAAAGAATTATAGTGAAACTTACATATTTGTGCTTTGTCCTCTTTCAAAAGACAATTGTGCTATTTTAGGATTTTGTTATGACTATATATGTAAAGCCCATTAAAAAAAAAGAAAAAAGAGCTCAATTTTAGCAAAACTGAATCCTTACACACCATCTTTGGTACATGAAGTTTATCTCATGTATTTCCTCATTGTTTATTTTGTAGCAGATTAAAGAGAAACTTGTAGAGATTAACAACAAAAAATCTCTTAAAAATACATAAAACTTCACATAGGTAAGATGTTTCAGCAAAAATTCTATCCCTTTTATAAGTGATTTCCAATCATCATAAATTGTTTGTGATAACCATTTTGATGAGATTATAAAAAATTGGAGAAAAGGTGGATGAAAAATGAGAAAACATTTCATCGAACACATGGTATGCACAAAATTATTATCTGTAACTAAACACAAATTCACAAAATTTGCCCATTATTTACACGGCAAATCTTAAAACAATAATAATGAAACTCAATTAAGTCTACAGCAAATCAAAAACTAAGTCCAAAAAGAAGAAAAAATCAAATCCATGGACGAAAGCTTACCTTTACCAAAACTGTCGGAGAAGACACCCTTACCTTCACCAACACCGCCGAAGAAGACGACCCCTAACGCCAGTCGGAGACGCAGCAGGTAGTCAGAGGGCGGAGGTGAGTCAACATGGGTTGTGGCAGCGGCAGCCGAAGGAGGAAGAAGGAGAATAAGGAGCTCGCCAGATCGGGAAAGGGAGGGAGGAGCTGCGTTTTAAACTAACCAAAACGATGTCATTTTGGTTAGAAGAAAGACGCTATTGGTTGTAACCAAAACTACGTCGTTTTGGTTTAATCCAAAATGACATCGTTTTGGTTATATGAAAGACGTTGTTCAAGATAGCCAAAATGATGTTGTTTTGGCTACAACCAAACGACATCGTTTTCGTTATATTTTATTTAACTCCATCAAAGCGACGTTGTCTTGATTTAAACCAAAACGAAAATAACATCGTTTTGGTTATATGAAAGACGTTGTTTAAGATAGCCAAAACGATGTTGCTTTGGCTGCAACCAAAATGACATAGTTTTCGTTATATTTTATTTAACTCCATTAAAACGACGTCGTCTTGATTTAAACCAAAACGACGTCATTTTGGTTATATGAGGGACATTCTTCAACCTAGCCAAAGCGGCGGCGTTTTGCCTAAAACCAAAACGATGTCGTTTTGGTTATATGAAGGATGTTCTACAAGCTAGTCAAAACAAATGTCGTTTTGGTTTAAACCTAAACGACGTCGTTTTGGTTAACATCAGCAACTTCAATTTAAGTTATCAAAAACGACGTCGTTGTGGTTTATACCAAATCGACGTCGTTTTGGCTACCATTAAAGTATCCTTATTATCTGAGACGATGTCGTTTATGTCTCAACCATACAACGCTTTTACTAACGCAATTGCCAATACCCATTATTTCTGTCGCCAAAATCTTGCGCAATTGTCGACGCCCATTATTTTCATCGCTAAATTCTTGTCTTCCCCACGACAATATTACCGACTGACATAATAAGCCCCTATATTTTCGTCGCTAACTAATCTTAAGTACTGGCGAACGTATTTTTCCTTCGCTAATTCTCGCACAAATTTTGCCGCCACTCTTTCCCTCCATATTTGTTGACGAATATTTTTTCCGTCACTAAATTACTCACCATCAGCGACGTAAATATACTTTCCGTCGCTAATTTCAAACGATTTCTATTTCGTCGCTAAATTTTCGTCACCGCTCTGCAATTTTCTTGTAATGATATATAGTATCCATATCGGGCTTCCCCATCATAGGCTAGATATGGATCTGATCCATTCTGATTGAGATCCATCTTTCACCCAGGCTTTAACCTATTGATTTAGATCATTTATTAGGCCATTTTATTATTTTTATCCAGATTAAATTACGTAACTTAATTGATAAGTTATTTAAAAACCGAAAAATTCAATTAAATATTGTCTAACTTTATGGGAAATTACAAAAATGTCTAACACTAACTGTATATTAAAATTTTCTAATATGCTAAAAAGTTAATGACTACAGGTTTTTCAGTAAAAATTAATCGAAGTCATGTACTTGCTACCATTTGTAATCCAAGAAACAGAGATGGCAATTTAAAGGGAAGTCCAAAATAACCTCTTTCTAGATTTTGACAGCAACAACCAAAAAGTGCATTACTAGAACATCCACTCGAATAAAACCAAACATCTATCTGCATCAACATCAATTAGCTGACAGGTAGACTAATGGCATTAATAATAAAAAAAATTGTAAAAAAGAAGGTAGTTTTGGATCCGGACCTTCATCTTCCGCATTTCTTCTATAAACAAAACATGGGGTTCCTCCCTCAACAATCCCAAAACAGATAAACTTTTCTCAACTCTCAGCAATGCCTGCATCCCTAAGGAATCCCTCACTTTCTCCCAATATCTTCTCTTTCTCCTTGCTTCTATCAATAAATTCTCTTCTCTTTCATTCCTCTCACTCCATAGATGAACAAGGACAAGCTCTTTTGACATGGAAGAAAAGTTTAAACAGCTCAACAGGTGTGCTGAATTCGTGGAATCCTTTAGACCAAAGTCCATGCAACTGGTATGGGGTCAGTTGCAATTCAAATGGCAACGTTGTCGAGATAAGCTTGAAAGCAGTTGATTTGCAAGGTCCACTACCATCAAACTTTCACTCCCTCAAGTATTTGAAGACCGTTACCCTTTCATCAACCAACCTCACTGGTTCAATTCCCAAAGAGTTTGGAGAATACCACGAGCTTAGTTTCCTTGATCTCAGTGATAATTCTCTCTCTGGTCAAATCCCAGAGGAAATTTGCAGGTTAAGCAAACTGCAAAGCTTATATCTCAACACAAATTTTCTTGCAGGTGGGATTCCAGCTAATATTGGAAACCTTTCAAGTTTAGAGAATTTGACTCTCTTTGACAATCAACTCACTGGTGATATTCCAGAGAGCATTGGAGCTCTGATCAGGCTGCAAATTTTCCGAGCAGGTGGAAATAAAAATCTTAAAGGTGAGCTACCTCAGGAGATTGGAAACTGCACCAACTTGGTTATGTTAGGCCTGGCTGAGACCAGCATTTCCGGCAATCTTCCTTCGTCGATCGGAAAGCTGAAAAGAATTCAAACTATAGCCATTTATACAGCATTTTTGTCTGGTCCTATCCCTGAAGAGATTGGAAACTGTAAGGAGTTGCAGAACCTATACTTGTATCAGAATTCTTTATCTGGTCCGATCCCGAAACGAATTGGGGAACTCGCCAAGCTTCAGACTTTACTCTTGTGGCAGAACAGTTTAGTAGATACAATCCCAGATGAGATTGGAAGCTGCTCTGAGCTCAAAGTTATTGATTTGTCTGAGAATTTTCTTACAGGAAGCGTACCTAGAAGTTTTGGAAACCTTTTGAAGCTTCAAGACCTTCAACTTAGTGTTAACCAGTTATCAGGCACCATACCAATTGAAATCTCAAATTGTACAGCCCTCACTCATCTTGAAGTAGACAACAACGATTTATCCGGTGAGATAACTGCGGCTATTGGCAACCTCAAGAGCTTGACTCTTTTCTTTGCCTGGCAGAACAATCTAACTGGTAACATACCAGAGACTCTGTCAGAGTGCCAGAACCTTGAAGCTCTTGATTTATCTTATAACAACTTCTTCGGTTCTATACCCAAAAAGATTTTTGGACTGAAAAATCTTACCAAACTACTGATACTTTCAAATGAATTGTCTGGCTTCATACCACCTGACATAGGAAACTGCAGCAACTTGTACAGGTTGAGGTTAAATGGAAATAGACTGGCTGGTACTATTCCATTGGAAGTTGGAAATTTGAAGATTTTGAACTTCGTTGACTTGAGTGACAATCATCTTGTTGGAGGTATTCCCCCGTCTATAGCTGGATGCAACAACCTAGAATTTCTTGATCTCCATTCAAATGGAATCACAGGTTCTATACCTTCTGCTCTTCCCAAAAGCCTACAGTTTCTGGATGTTTCAGATAACAGGCTTACAGGTATATTGGCCCCTACCATTGGTTCATTGACAGAACTAACCAAGCTCAATTTGGCAAAGAATCAACTTTCTGATGCTATCCCAGCTGAGATATTGTCATGCAGTAAGCTACAATTGCTGAATCTTGGGGGCAATGCTTTCTCTGGGGAAATTCCTAAGGAACTTGGTCAAATTCCTTCTCTGGAGATCTCTCTCAATCTTAGTTGCAACCAATTCTCTGGTAGGATCCCGTCTGAATTTTCTGGTCTCACTAAGCTTGGAGTACTTGACCTCTCACACAACAAGCTTAAAGGCAAGCTAGATGTTCTAGCAGCCCTCCAAAATCTTGTTTCTCTTAATATCTCTTTCAATGACTTCTCTGGTGAACTGCCCAACACCCCATTTTTCCGTAAACTTCCTCTCAGTGACCTTGCTTCAAACCGAGGTCTCTACATTGCTGGAGCAGTAGTGACACCAGCTGATCGAATGGGAGCAGAAGGACGTGCTAGATCAACGGCGAAGATGGTTATGTCTGTTCTCCTTATTGCAAGTGCAGTCTTAGTTCTCCTAGCAATCTACACGCTAATCCGAACTCGTATTACCGGCAGGAGGATGATGGAAGATGGCAATTGGGAGATAACTTTATATAAGAAGCTTGATTTCTCCATTGATGACATTGTTAAGAATCTAACGTCATCGAATGTAATAGGCACAGGCGGCTCTGGAGTAGTATACAGGGTGATAATTACAAATGGTGAGACGCTAGCTGTTAAGAAAATGTGGTCATCAGAAGGGAATACGGCATTCAATTCTGAAATTCGGACACTTGGTTCAATCAGACACCGAAACATTGTCCGTCTTTTGGGCTGGGGTTCTAACAGAAATTTAAAGCTCCTCTTCTATGACTATCTACCAAATGGAAGCTTGAGCTCGTTCATCCATGGTGCTGGCAAAGGAGGAGCTGAATGGGAAGCCAGATACGGTGTTGTGTTGGGGGTAGCTCATGCACTAGCATACTTGCACCATGATTGTGTGCCAGCAATACTTCATGGTGACGTTAAAGCCACGAACGTGCTGTTAGGACCAGGCTGCGAACCTTACTTAGCTGACTTTGGATTAGCAAGAATTGCGAACAGCATTACTTCAGATGACTTATCAAAACCCTGTCAAAGTCCACACCTTGCCGGTTCTTATGGATATATGGCTCCAGGTACTCATCACTCTAATTAGTCATTTCGGTTCACTTCAACCAAAAAAAACAAAAACAAAAGATTTTGCAAGTTATCCTTGCTTATTATTTGTTGGATTTCTTTTTCATTTTTATGATTGTGTAGAGCATGCATCAATGCAACGCATCACTGAGAAATGCGATGTGTACAGTTTCGGAATTGTACTTTTAGAAGTTCTAACAGGAAGGCATCCCTTAGACCCAACATTGCCTGGTGGTTTGCACTTGATTCAGTGGGTTAGGGACCACCTAGCTATCATGAAAGACCCAGTTGACATTCTTGATCCGAAGCTTAGAGGAAGAACTGACCCTACCACCCACGAAATGCTCCAAACATTAGCTGTTTCATTTCTCTGCATAAGTAGCAGAGCTGATGATCGTCCTACAATGAAGGAAGTGGTTGCAATGTTAAAGGAGATTCGACACGTTGAGGCCTCGACGCCTGAAGCTGACATTTCAAAGGTTGCTCTAACAACGGTTCATTGTTCTCCTCCTGCTAGGATTATAGTTTCACAAGGCTCTACTAATTGCTCCTTTGCTTTCTCTGATGATTCCATCTGATATTATTACTGAAAAGAGCGCAATCGAAGTGGGAAGTCAAGCATAATTTTGTCCCTTCTCATGTTCTTCCCTCATAGAGTTGTAATTCCTGGCATTATAAGTTGTAATAAATAATCCCTAATGGATAATGATATTAAAAAAAAAAAGAAGTACTTGACAGGTTTCGAGTTGGTAAATAACTTGAATAGTAGACTAGGCAGTAGGATGGCAATCGTTATTTGGATGGATGCAAGAGAATGAATGCAGAGTATGCAGAAGCTGGACCAATGATCGCTTGCTTTAGATCTATACAATTGTATTTAATGTATGCAATAGGATTCTCTCTCTATCTTTATCCCATGCCTTAGTAGAACAAGTCTTTCGACATGGTCTCACGTTCGTTAAGTTCACATGTTCATGTGCCAAGCCGTCTGAGAGGGACTTTCCAGCGATGAACCAAAAAAAGAACTCTTCCAAAACATGCTAACCTTGGCTTATAAGACTCTTTATTAATTGTCCTAATTCAGAAGCACGTGCACTTGCAGGACCATCGTACCTCTCTTTACAAGAAGCAAAATACTGTCCTGTAAGCTAACCTTGATCACATGCAATGGCATTGGAACCCAGCCCGCATCAAAATCACCGTCAGGACAAAGAACTTCGACATCTTTACCTACTAAGAGGACAAGAGCTCAAACTTCATATTTTGAAATCCGTCAAACGACCAGGTTTAAGAGTTTATGCGTACGCTATACAGTACAGAGTGTTGGGAATTTAGACCTCTCGAACTCACACTTAAGGATATTTGATAAAAAAAAATATTAGAAAATAACAACACAAGAGAATTTACGTGAAAACTCTTAAACTGGAGAAAAATCACGGGCATCGAGAAGAAAATTCACTATGCGAAAAATTCTTACAAGCACACAATTTTTCCTCTCACCCAAACCCCTAAGACACCAACACACCCACAAAGAAATACACAAGACAAACTCTTCAACTCTCACCTTAAAAGAAGAATTTAACTAGAGTCAAATTTGTCATACAAATCCTTGACTTTGTTTGGTGTAATAAATAAGGAGATAGCAACCTCCTTATATAGAAAAGAGCTTTGCTTCAATTGTTGTCCCCAACCAATATGGGACAACAAAAGAGCCAAATCTCAACAATCTCTACCTTGGCGACTTTGGTTAATCCCACAACCACACTCCACCTTAATGAAGATCTCCTGAAAATAACATAACTCTCAATGTAGAGAATTATCATGCTTCATAGCATCATGCTCCACCATAAAAGCATACCCACTCAAAATAAACCAATTCTAAGCCTTTTATTTCGGCACATGTCGAAAATAACCTTGCTGAAAAATTATGGTGCAACTCCCGTGTTTGGCTTTCCTAGAAGTTCATCAATCATCGACATAAATTTTACCACACACCTTGCATTAATGCCAAACCAATGCCCGTGTGCAAACTTGTGGACCCACTAACAGTAACACATCCTCTATTATGGCAACTTTGGGATTAGCGGCATGCCATGAGAATGTACATGCTCCCCTTTTAGATAGCAAGATCATTATCCATAGAAATAATATTAGCAACATTGTCAGTCTCTCCATTAACTGACCCAGAGCCTCTTGCAGAACTCACTCTACCTCTCGGACAATTTTTCTTCACATGCTCAGATTGTTCACAATTCTAGCATACTACATTTTTCTTCATGGAGTTCTTCTTCCGATATCCAACTACCATCAAAGTTGAGTTTTCAGGAACATTTTCACCACTCAGTCTTCTCTTTTCTAAAAAGAGTTTTCCGGCAACTTCAGAAGAAAAAAAAATATCTTCTCCTTCCCATGAATCAAAATATGTTTCATGTGGTCATATGAAAGTGGAAGAGACCATATGAGTCTCAAAGCTTGATCATCATCATCTATACGAACTCCAATTGCCTCTAGTTCAGAGATGATCCCATTGAGAACACTTAAATGATCTGAAATTGTAGTACCTTCCCTCATCCGCAGTGTATGAAACTGCTCCTTTAGGTACACCCAATTTGAGACACCCTTTGTTTGATACAACTTCTCTAGCTTTTCCCAGAGCTCCTTTGCTGTAGATATTTCATGCACATTCGAAAGGACATTTTTAGCCAAACACAATTATATCCCACTTGCTGCCCTCAAATCCAGATCTTCCCAATCTTCATCGCTCATACTAGATTTATTCGTACTAATATCAGAAATTTGTCTGCCTTTCAAAGCCTTGTGTAACCTCGACTGAATCAAAATATCCCTGACTTGCACTTGCCACAAGCCAAAATTGATTCTCCCGTCGAATTTCTCCACTTCAAATCTAAGAGGATTCGAAGCCCTATTTCTTGACATTTTTCTTGTGCTCTTCTTCCTTGATGAATTTTACCGTATAAATGAATAGTACACCAGGAAAGTTTCTAGGAAAGAAAGGTGGGTCACAAAGGACACACTTAAATACCAAGTCTTTCCTTAGCCAAAACTTTCCTAGACATGTACTACCAAACTATCACACCAAAACTCCACCGCACCAAATGAACCTTTTTCAAGAAAATCTTTTCTAATGTGAAAGATCAGTCAAAACTACGACCACAGAGCATGCTTAGATTTTTCAAGAAAAAACACACCTTGGCTCTGATACCAATTGTTGAGAATTTAAACCTCCCGAACCCACACCCAAGAATATTTGATAGACAAAAATATCATAAAATAACAACACAAGAGAATTTACATGGAAACTCCCAAACCGGAGAAAAACCACGGGCGCCGAGAAGAAAATCCACTATGTGAAAAATTCTTACAATCACACAATTTTTCCTCTCACTCAAACCTCTAATACACCAACACGCCCATAAAGAAATACACAAGACAAACTCTCCAACTCTCACCTCAAAAGAGGAATTTAACTAGAATCAAATTTGTCATACAAATCATTGGCTTTGTTTGGTGTAATAAATAAGAAGATAGCAACCTCCTTATATAGGAAGAGCTTTACTTCAATTATTGTCCCCAACCAATATAAGAGAACAAAGGAGCCAAATCTCAACACAGAGGAACCAAGTAAACTACAAACTTTTCTGAGCTACACGTAAAAAACGTTGACATTTGATCCAACATAATTAACAAGATCTTAGTGAAAGAACTGCACTTCACGGGTACAGGAATAACACCATTTTCAGTATAAACAGTCCTGTGTCAACTTGCTGCGTTGTCGTGGAGTAATGCTACCATGAAGGTGGACTTACATTCTACACGGATTAGATGTCACTAAAGCAGACTGACGCAAGATGAAACGTAGCACAGTACCGGAAGTAGTGGCCAAAATTTTGGCCACAACAATGCCTGCTAATGGAGACAGTAACTCTATCCACGCTAAGTAAATTCCAACTCAAGCGATGGGACGGACCATTGTCTGAATTTGAAACGGCCCACATTCCTTGTGTGGCACATGGTGATCCTTATTGCACTCCAAGTGAGCTTCTAACTTCTTCAAAACAATGCAAATGAGCCGGAGTCAAAACCACGGTGCTGAAGTGCTGAAGCCATTGAATAATTCTTGATTTACGTCTCTTTTGGGACATCCTAACCACTAGCCACTGCTTTGAAGCCTGAACCATTAGATGATCCTGGATTCTTTGATATGCTAAGCTTTGGATCTTGATCTCCATGTCAATCATCATCGAAAACTAGTTTTATTGCCTTCTCCATGTTACTATTGACTTACAACTTTACTATTCAAGGCCTGGTCAAACAATGCGGCACCAATATTTAGTGACCAATACCAACTTTTGAAAATAACAGATATTGAAAGTATGATCATTATGTTTCAACTCTTGTTCTGTTGCTTGGCTGTCCAAGTGGATTTATCACTAACTGTTTCTAGAAAGGAAATTTCTTGCTGTTAATACATATTAAGAGGCAGTTTTGTAATATGAAGTTTCCATGCCAAAACATTACTAAATTCAGCCATATTTTAAATTCATGCAGCCAAAGCGACTGGTGATAACCTACAGACTACCATAATCGGGGTTAGCCAGTTTTGCCATTAATCTACAGAGTTCTATATCTACAACGTTGCTTCTGGCCCTATCCAGACTAATTGGTTCTTCCCATAATTTAGAAAATATTTACATTGCCTACTGACTACAGAAAAATTCAGGATTAACATAATTGACCTTTGAAAGATTCCACTACATTTCTATCGATAACATCTATGTAGATTCCACTGCATTTTACCGATTGTTATTATGAATGCACAAAACCTAATGCTTTCTCTGTCAGCAATCACAAGAGCAAAATAGAAAATTAGTGAGATCAAATCACAATAATTATTGTTCGATCCCTCCTCCAAAGATCTCTTTTCTAGCCATATTGCACTAACATCCCAATAATTCAAATGCCATAAGATTCCAGACAACTACAATTACAAGTATAAATTTAATGAAGAATACATGATATTATTACCCCTACATAATAAAGATGCTGTTTTCTATTCACTATGAAACTTCGAACTAGGTGCAAAGATAATAACATGATATTATTTATAAGACCAATTACACTTGCTTACAAAATCTACACTTGAGAATAAAACAGAAGTTGGTCAGAAATTTCAACCAAATAACCAATTGACAGCAATTGTTATTGGTAAACTGAATCCTATACTTACAAATGCCACAAGGCACAGGAGGAAGCTAAATTGAATTTCTTCCATTAAACATAGTTGAAGATCAAAAGACAGCCGTCAATAAAAGAATAAAGAATAGAGCAAAAGCAAGTGATCAATCTCAACATCTTGTCGGGATATCAATTGTGAGTTGAAATTCCATATTAGAAAGAGATAGAACTAGTGAAGAAAATACAAAATAAAAATGACTAATAAATTTAATGTCTTAAAGTTTTGAGTTAAAATGAGATGTTGAAGTCTACGAGTATGTTCTCTCACTAGGCTAATGATGAAGATTTCCCGTATAAGTGGACTCTCCGGATCCAATACGAATGTCCAAATTTACAGCTAGGAGCCTAAATTTCCAGCAAATTCTTTGCATTAATGCATATGTGCATAATAGCTAAGCTTAAAATTTTCAAATAGTAAGCATATATGATGTCTAAGAAATGACGAAACAGATGCATATGTCTAAGCAGAAAGCATACTTTAACCTTGTAGCAAGTAACTCGACTGCCAACTTCTCAGCTTCCTGCTGTGACTTTAATGTCAAATAAATGTTACTATTGGAATCCTTATCTCCTTAATAACATCCTCAGTCTCTTCCTCGAATTTGTTGTTCGCAACCCTCAAGTTCATATCAACTTCTTTTCCTGACCTTTTGATGAATGAATTATTTTTGGTGCCGTTTGACTGGCAACACTTTTAAGATAGAACACTTGAGGGTAATGCATACATGTAAAAAGGATGAAACTCTCGCTTATTGTCAGTGAAGAGATGTATCATTACTGATAAATTAGAATTCCAATGGAGCCACGTTGAAACTCTCTATACATCGCTTAAAATAGAAGAAATTTTCAGAGCACAAAGCTACGTCTTTCAATTTCATCAAGTGCATCATGAATTTCGTTCTTCTGAGCCTTCTGGTCCAAACCAAAAGTTTCACTATTTCGTTCCAAATTTTCGTCAGATACCATCTTCTCCAAACCTTCACAGGTAAAGAATTTGGCAGACTTCCGAGGGATGTATCTAACCGGAACCAATGACTCATCGTAATCCCTGCCTTCGAAACCCAACATTGCAGCGTTTCTATTTCACGTAAAGATCAAAGCTTTATTATCAGGAGAAACAAACAACCTTCAAGTTTCAAATAATCAAAATTAAACTAGGAAATCTTCGTGAATTTAAACATCTAATAAAAGACGCCTAATTGCATTACTATAGGTTCAGTAAATGTATGCGTAGTTTTCGGTATCAAACAGAAAGTCGTTAAAAGCAGATATTTTTGTTCTTGATTTCATATAAACACATAATTCATTCCATTTCCCGAGTTTTGAATCAACCAAACGTTCCAGGCCTCACCAGCCGTTGGAGACCGTGGAGGGGGGATTCCGGACAAGGATCATCATTTTCCATGTTCAAACTTAAAACCCTATTTCCCAGCCCCGGCCCAGATGAGAAACAGAGTCGGGCTTAATTTTGGATTCTCAACGAGCCGCCTTTTGCCAGATTCTTTTTGTTAAGGTAGAATCTCTTATTCTTTGGCAAAAAAATATATATTTGAATTTATATTTTGGAATATTTATCCATTATGTACATGTCAGTAATAACGTGACATGAGTTTAATATGTTTCAATGACATATTACACAGTGAGACATACATGTCATATTCAAATTAAATTAAAATTTTGTTAGTTGCATTGAATTCTTAATAAAAATTAATTAACTTAATTTAATCTTAATAAGTCATTATTTCACTTGATGGGTTATTTCTAATAACAAATTTTAAGTGAATTCTCAATTTCAAGGATATTTATATATAACTCGTTTAATTTTATATCCCCTTATGATATAGGACAATTTTACAATTATTTTTTGGTAAAATTTTGTGAGATTTATTAAAATATTAAGTCAGTAAATCTACTTATCATTAGATCAATTTTAGTTTGATTGAATTTTATGGTATTTTTGTTTGTATTTAATAATTTTTTATTTGACTATTATGATAATTAAATAAGTGAAGTTAAACTTGATTAAATTCAAGTTTAAATTTGATAGGAGTACAAACTTAATTTTTTTTAGGCTTAAGTTCAAATATGATCCAATTTATTATAAACTCAAACAAATATGAACTCGAGGGAGTTCTTTCGTTGCAAACTGTAATTGCATCTCTTATTGTAGTATTACCAATTTGCCATTAATTTTGAAAGTGAAGGGGAAATTATGTGGAACAAAACACAAGGAGGCGACCATACTTTGGAAGTGGTACAGGTTTGAAGGATGAGCTTTGGGTTCTGGTGTTTCTTATGATGAAATCGATTGGGAGACTGATTTAAATCTGAATGATGAGAAATTTTATGGTCCGATGGGATTCAATGGGTATCGTCAAAGAAGAGGAGAGAAATCGTAATTTTCCAGGGAGGCGATACAGAAAAGAGAAGAGATTCAATCTTGGTGGCATCTGTAGGAAATGTGACTGCAGGCTGGAACCAAACTGGAGAGAATAAACGATTATGGTTGTTAACCAATGGTGGCGGCTACAAAAAAGAACCTTCCTCTCCCATTTTCCAAGCGTTTTCATACACCGGAAAAAGAAAACAAAGGAAAACGGTGGACATATCTTCTGATTCGCTTGCCCTGTTCTTAATCGATCTCATTCATTCATGTAATAAATTAAATGACTGAAATCTACCAAACAGAAAGAACAGATCAATGAAAATAAAAGATCTATCCCATTTAAATGAGTCAGTTAGAGCATGACGTGGCTTGAGATTCTTCAAATTTGACCGGGGTGAGTTGTTCCTAAATTAAGGTTTTAATTTTGAAATTAGGGTTTAATTTTAATTAAAGTTAATATTTATTAAATTAATTATAGATTAAATATAATAATATTTTTAAATTGAAAATTTAAAAATATTTTTAAAATGGGTCTCATTTATTATATACCACAAATATAACAAATTGAGATTCATATTATTAATAAAATAACAAAATATTTTATTTTACTAATTGAAAAAGGATACTAAAAGAGACTTCCGTAGTGAGCTTTTGTACAGTGTTAGTAACCAAAAATATCAGTCAAATATCAATCTAAATCGTAATTTTGAAAAAAATCAAGTGCTAAATTGAAAAAAATTCTAATTTTCTCTGCAATAGAATAATAAATTTTTTATGAAAAAACTAAAGATTTATAAATCAAGAATTTATTTGATAAATAATGAAGATACAAATAAATATGTATTAAATAAAATTTTTTATGTAATTGAAATTATTCAAAGTGATTACTAAGTATATTAATTGAATATAATTTAAGTATATTTAATGAACTTTTTTAAATATATTTAATGAATGAGAAAGTAACAGGAGCAGCTTCAGTAAGTAGAATCAGTTTACTAATGTTGATAGAAGAAGAGAGAGAAAAATAAAAAACACCAACCATGATCCGTGTTCTTGTCTCGGTTAAGCCCCCTCCTCTAGTCCCGTAGCCGCAGTCCCCTTCTCCATCTTTTTTTGACTGATTAAAACGATATCACGCCCACCGTGGGGCTCGAACCCACGACCACAAGGTTAAGAGCCTTGCGCTCTACCGACTGAGCTAGACGGGCTTACTGAAACCTCTTGATAATTGTAATTTTAACTTAGTTTATCAAATAACATACCTATCTATTATGCTAACTTCTTGATTATTAATTACCACTAATGGATTTAAAAGGCTTGTCTCAGATCAAATTCTCTTACAACAATATTTTACATTGAAAAGGATGCATGATCCCTTTTCTCACAATAAATAAGGGTTTAATATTTCAATATTAAGTGGTTGCAATTAGACCATGAAGAAGCTATCTAATCGACAATCTAATAAAACTCTTCTTCACTACCAAGTGCCAACCATCGCAAAGTGTAAGGCCATCTCCAACCATTGGATTCTTATAATTTCCACGATCATAGGTTAAGGCTTCAGAAACTTTCTAGAGAGCCTTTCCAAGCTTGTG
>JANSVA010000002.1:42164540-42179370 GCA_025504915.1 Erythroxylum reticulatum | reverse complement strand
TTATGTTCAGCTTGGTTTTTCTGGGTCAGCCAAACGAACCCAGTTGAGCGATTGTACCCAACCTCCAGGATGTCTTTGAGTGGCAACAGGCCGTTTGGTAATTCCATCTCGTTCAAGAACTCCACAGATTTTTCCCTGCCGACATCATCTCCAGCACAGAACTCTGCGCCTTCTCTGTGCTTCTCTATTTCTTCCGACGCTATTTGCAAGAGCTCCGCAGATTTTTCCCTGTCGATATCATCTCCAGCATAGACCTCTGCGCCTTGTCTGTGCTTCTCTATTTCTTCCGACGCCATTTCTCAGTAGTGCCAAGCTGTCTTCTCTTTTGAGAAATTTGGTTAGTTGGTCTTTGAGAGGATATAGATAGCTGATGGAGAGTCGGGGGGTTACGTATAAATAGGGTTTAGTAACCCGTAAATTAATAACTGAGTTCATAAAATACAGGAGTACCCCAATCAATGCTTCTTATCTGCTAAACCCTACCAATTGATGATTTATAGCTAGAGGTTGTCAGTTAAAAGCCAAATCTGTCCCGTTCTATCGACATCGGCATTTAAGTTGGAGTACAAGTTTCAGTTACGAAATGGCGACTGATACTGCTAGTAGTTGAAGTTTACACTCAAAACCATAAATTTCGTTAAAAACAACTTGGCTTAAAGTTTGAAGAGTTCATTTTGGACTCATATATACTCTGCAACCAATTTTTCAAGAATTTGAGATTTACATAGTACGAGGATAATAGGTTTAGGTAATTGGTGAACTCAGTTTATTATTGATGACATTGTGTCTATATATTCAGAGTTAATGGTAGCTACACATAGTAAGTAAATTATGTTGAGTTAATAATCCATTATTGGTGGCTTAATTTTGTTTGCTGAATCAATAATCCATAATTTAAGGTATTAAATTGACGTGTTGCTATCATGCCCCCGCAAGATAGAGCGCCCAGGTCAGATGCGTATCTTGGATCGATGAAGATGAAATTGTCGGCGAGGAAGTGCCTTGGTAAGGGAGTTAGCCAATTGATCTACAGAGTGAACATGTGAGATGTGTAACTAATTTCATGCAACTTGGTCCCAAATGAAGATGTAACGACCCAACATATACCCTGGAAGTATTATAGCATATCTAAGGAGCATTAAGAAGTGAACATAATGAATTAAGTATATTTTAGTAAGAGACATTATCGTACTTAATGTAAAAGACATTGGTTAATGGGTAATTCGTTCATTTTGACATAGACATACATACTTAGATGTAAAATATATATGGGAATTTTTGATATGTTGTTTGCATTTACGAATGTGATGTGAGAGTAATTGGTAGTAGAAGTATCCCATTTGCTTATGGAATTTTTTTGGTTAAATTGGGTGTGTTTTCGTGTTGCTTTTGCATGATAAGACCGAAGTTAGTTAATTTGAGATGTGTACCTCACTGAATGGATAGGTTCCACTGAACATATTTTTGGAATTTGGTCATATCTTGGCATGTAGACCTCCAAATTGGATAATTTTAATTGAAGATTAAACTGAGGACATAGATCTAAAAATTTCATAAAGGAAACAAATTTTTATTTTGCCTCTAAGATTTTTGAATTTTGGCTTAAAGTTAAGTTATGACTGTTGTCCCTGTTTTCGAACAATATGTAGTGTTTTGAATATAACTCCCGAAATAATTAATCAAATTGCATGAAATTTATTACATTAGAAAATTAAGACATAAGGGAATGAAATTATTGATAAGATTATAGGCCAATGTAGGAAGTAAGAAGAAGAAGGACCAATATGTAATTTTTCTAAAGTTAACACATGGAACAATTAGATTAAAGCATGTGTGACCAATAATAATAAAGCATGTGTGTCCAATAGCAATTAAGCATATGTGCGAGTCTTGAAAGTTCTGAAATGGGCATATAGAGAGGGGAGATGCACGACATTTGGGGATTTTACGTTCAGATTGTTTTCCTCTCCATTTCATATTCTTCATCTTATCATTTTTTATGTAAGAAATTAAGTCAATCTTAAGTGGAAATCATGTCAATGAGTCAAGCAAAGCCAAAGAGGAAGGGAAGGAAAGGCAATAAAAGACCTCCTTTGTCAATTTTGAGGATTAGGACTTCACTTAGTTGATTTGTGTATTTTTTTTAATGATTGAATGGATATAAAAATTCATTTGGATGTGGAATTGTTGATGGGATGTTGCTTTAGTATTATTTTGGTGTTACCTTGCATGAACTTGGTTGTATATGACAAGAGAGTATCATGTAATGGAATTCTGCTAGGGTATGTTTGAGTCATAACTCAGCCTACAGACCTCTAAATTGTGTGATTTTAGTTGCATATGAAACCTAAGACATAGAGCTAAATATCTCTAGAATGGACTTTGACTTAATTATGACTCTATGACCTTGGAAATTGAGATCGAAAAAAGTGACCTAGTGCTACCCCTGTTTTGGAATAGCTTGTGATATTTTGCCTATATCTCATGATTTAGAAGAATTGTTAGTGCTATAGAAACAATAAACATAGAGGAAAAACTTTCTATAAGACCTTGAAACCCAATTCTAACTTTTTCTATATGAATATTAAGGAACAAGAAGTGGTATGAATAGAGAGAGTGTCCGTCACGACCATGACATTAGTTTTGTTTCTTATTTCTACCGCATCTTATCTGAACTTCTATGAATGTGTATGAAAATTTTCAAACACATAGAAATAAATGAAATAGGACTTACCATATTTGAATTGGGAGATTGAAATTGGAATATAAGATTGAGCATAACATTCTAAAGAAAACTTACATCTACATAAATAATTTGTATGCATATTCATTACTCATATGTGTATAATATGAATATACAAGTCTGATTTTGATACTCTTCTAATGGTGGCCATCCATGAATTGCATGTATGAATGCAAATACATATTTTATAACTTGAAATGTATATCATATGACTTGTAAATATATGAATTGTGAAATTGGAAAATGGTTAAAGAAAATGTTACAGTGCCTGCTCTATTGTCTTGGTGGTAGATAGATGTACATGCCTATAAGGTTACAGTACAGCTACTACAGTTTGACACCACTGGTGTCCACAGTTTAATACCTTCGAGTATCCACAATTTGATACCTTCGAGTATCCACAATTCGATACCTTCGGGTATCCACAATTTGATATCTTCGAATATCTACAGTACTCGTTATCCACACCCATAAAAAATGTGCAAGCCTATCATTGAAATTAAAGTAAAGAGATATAAATAAGAAATACAGTATGACAACATAAATAATCGTTATATGAATGAGCATTGGCATTTGTATTGATAATTTGTACCATTGAGTGTTGAATATCAATGTTTGAGTTTTGAAAGTGAATTTATGGTATATGAAAAAAAAATTGAAGCATGTTTGCATCATTTATTTGACTAAGTATGCCATCAATATTTGTATTTGTGCGATGTTCATAAATGTATGTGCTTAGTGGATGACTTCTGCGAGTGGTCATCCAAACTATGTGTTTCTCTACTAAGCTTTCAAGTTTAGCATGAATGTTAATCCATATAAGTCCAAGTCATATGAGTGAGGTATAGGGAACATCTACAGGGACTAAGGCCAACAGATAGAAAAAAAAAAGTACTTATGGAAGGCGTTTTTAGTTAAAGATGGTTGTAAACTCATTGAATTTTGGTGTTAAAGTATTTTTCGATGAGCAACTTGAAGCGAGTGAAGACTTAGGAGACTTCAAATTTATGCTTGAGAGGGTACAACTAAGTATATTTGGTCAAGTAATCCACAAAAATGACATAGTGCCTATTATGATTGAATGAAGATAAATGTGCAAGTCCCCAAACATCAGTGAATAACACTTGAAATGGTTTATTGCAAGTAATTGTGGAGTAGCCAAATGGTAATTTATTACTCTTATTACGCAAACAAGCATCACAATGAGAAGGCAATGATGATGAGTTGATTGCTGAAATGTCATATGTAGAGAGAATTTTATGGAGAACTTAAGCAAATTTATGGCCTAAGCATTAATGTCTCTTAGTGATAGAAGGAGCTGAGGTGAAGGAGGTGTGTGCCTGAGGCATTGTAAAGAGTGGCAATGTTGAAGGTGGCCATATGTAGAGATTGTCTTTATTCTGAACTTGGACCAAAGATTCCCCTGTGTTTAGATCCTTCACAACAAAGCAGTCAAGGAAAAATTCAATTGATTTGTTATTATTAGAGCAAAATTGAGAGACTAAGAGGAAATTCTGTGTGAGATGAGGAGCACATTGAATGTGTTTAAGATGAAAATTTTTTGAAAGTGTTTTAAGAGTTATAAATCCAATGTTGGAGATTGAAATTTTATTACCATCTCTACTGTGATGTCTTTAGTGCCATCATATTCTGAGTGAATTGAGAGATTTTAGAGGTCATTGGTTATGTTGTGAGAGGCTTCTGAGTCAAGGACCCAATTGTTATAAGGTGTGCTTGCTGCAGTAGACATGTGATGAACTTGGGGTAAAAGTTGAAGACTTGATGGAGAATAGGTTCTGTATGTGTGAGCAATGTGTCCCAATTTATCATATAGATGACAGATGGGGAGGGAATTGTTGTTGAAGTTACGCCATTGAGTCTAAGGAGGAAGTTGTGGAGAGGAGTGATACTGATTATTCTTATTAGAGCAGTTGCGAGCACTACAGGTTGAAATTTACATTGAGTCCATATTGTTGGCTTTGGCTTTGTGCATGGTGATGATGGGATCCTTGGCCTTTGCCCTGAGAATTCCTTTGGGTATGTTGAGGAGTAATTGGTGGTCCTCCCTTTTTTATTTCATCACAATGACGAGATGCTTCATAGTCGAGTAGTTTGTCATGAAGTTCTTCGAATGAGATCGGTATGTCACGAGCACGGATTGCAGAGGTAAGAGATAAGTATTAAGGGTTAAGACTATCAAGAACATGAATCACAATTGCACCATCATCCACCGGGTGGCCAATAAGTTCCAGATTATTAATCATCTGATTAATTTCCTACATATATTTATATATTGATTTGCCACCAAGACTTACATTGGTAAGAGAGTCAAGAAGGCCAAAATGACGCTTGGTGGATCGATTTGTATAGGTCACCTGGAGTTTGTCCCATGCTTGGGTAAAAGTTTTGGACTGAGAAATGATGGATTAAGTAATCCCTGTGCAAGATACTTGGATGGTGTGAAGGATTAAACGATCTTGTCATAGCTAGGCAACAAAATCTAGA
Source organism: Erythroxylum reticulatum (assembly GCA_025504915.1). Lineage (NCBI taxonomy): Eukaryota > Viridiplantae > Streptophyta > Magnoliopsida > Malpighiales > Erythroxylaceae > Erythroxylum > Erythroxylum reticulatum. The sequence continues at coordinate 42,174,122 of JANSVA010000002.1, read as the reverse complement.
TTAGATACCTCTTAGTTGGTAGTTACATCTCGAATGGTTTAAGATGGACAAGGGAATGAGCCATCCAAAAAGCCTATAAGACAGTACCCGAAAAGAAGGTTTTCAAACTGATATTTCCATTAAACATAGTTTCCTCCTTTGGAAAGTTTAATTGGGACTTGCATGGAGTTAATGACAGCTATAGAAATGGTTTGATTGGGTACAATAGTGCTCAAGTGTGACTTGAGGGGAGTGGGTAGGAGAGGTGTTGGTGGAGGAGGAGCCACTATTGGATATGGTAGCTAACTTATTACGATTGCGTGAAAATAGGTGAAGAGGAAGGAAATATGAGAGAGAGAGAGAGAGAAGAGAGGAGAAGGAGATCAAAACAGAGTTGGATTTAGGGAGGAAAGTTATAAGCTTTACAACTTGGGCTCTGATACCATAATAGATTTAGGTAATTGGTGAACTCATTTTCTTATTAATGTCATTGTGTCTATATATACAGAGTTAATGGTAGCTATATATAGTAAGTAAATTATGTTGAGCTAATAATCCATGATTGGTGGCTTAATCTTGTTTCCTGAATCAATAATCCATGATTTAAAGGATTACGTTGATGTGTTGCTATCAGAGGAAAGATTGAGTAGCAGAAGTGAGCACCAGAGGAACAAACCTATGTTGTCTAAATTCAAATCTTAGACACAAAGTTATTACTTTCTCTAAATGGAAACCTAATGATAAGAAACATTTTATACTTAGAAAGTAGTTTAGTGTCTCACATTAAGAAGGATTTGTAAGTTATTATTACTTATTATCTAATACTATCAATTTCCTAGAAAATATATGTAAGTTGACCAATAATAATCTCATGCTAAATGTAAGAGTTAAATTCGTATTAAATTCATTCATTCAAAGACTATTTAATTTCAACCTTTAAATGAGAAATAACAAAATTATGTAGAAAGTGCGAACTAGTTGGTGGTTTGTTATGTGGTGCATTTAATCTTTATCTTACATTAGTGTGGTTGTTAGTTATTATTGACAGAAATTAAAAACTATAATTGAGTCAAGCTATTAAAGCATTCCCAACTCGACTCAATTATAGCAGATGCTATTAACAAACAATTTTAGGGTTCTAAAGCATTTCAATGCATGCAAATTCTAAAATCGATCAAAGATGATTGTATCAAACTTCTTAAAGGTACCTTTATCACATGAATATAGTTAATTTATAGGCAATGAAGGAGCCCTCACTCACTCAGAAACAGGTGGTGATCAATCCTATAAACCCTTTGCTAACTGAGAAAGAGAAAGTTGAGCTCAATAATTACCTATGGGCACTTAAATCATACAATTCCCAGCTAAAGTAGAAATCAAGAATTTAATGGATGCGACAAAGAGATAGGAATACTCAGTTTTTCTACACTATGATTTAAGGTAGTATGAACATAAACAAAATAGTATCCCTTGAAGATAGAAATGACATATTGGTTTATGATTAAGAAATGACGAAAGAGGTAGCTAGAAATAACTTTAAAGAAATAAATGGTGTAACTACACATAAAACTAGCCTTCTTGAGAATTTGCTAAATAGATTGCCAAGTCCCATAAACCAAGACCAACAATCTGAACTACTTAAGAAAGTTACCAATGAAGAGATAAAAGAAGTGTTATTTTCATTTCATCCTAATAAGTCACTAAGACCAGATGGATTCAATGCAAGGTTATTTCAAAAAAAAATTGGAATGTCTTACAAATACCATTAGTTAGAGCAGTGCAAGAATTATTCAAAAGTGACTCACAGAGATGAATAAGACTAACTTAATCTTGTTACCCAAAACCCCTAGTCATAAATGCTTGGATGATTTCAGACCTATTGAATGTTGTAATGTGGTGTACAAGATTATCACAAAAATCCTTGTTAACAGGTTGAAAGTTTCCTTACCTGGGTTAATCAATCCAAGTCAGGGGGTGTTTATATCTGAAGGAGAGCATAGAAGACAATATCTTGTAAGCTCAATAATTGTTTAAAGATTACAAGTCAAAGGAGCATATCAGGAGTTGTGCACTAAAAATTGACTTCACTAAATTATATGAAACTATTGAATGGAGTTTCATTGTAAATTCTCTTTAGTCTTTTGGATATCCATATAAGTTTATCAAATATGTTCAATCTTGTATAATATTTGTGTCTTTCTTAATGTTGATGAATAGAGAACCTTCTCAACTTTATACATCTGCTAGAGGAACCAAACAAGGTGATCTACTCTCTCCCCATCTATTGCCATGCTATAGAAGTTCTCCAGAGAATCACAAAACGTTGTATAGAGAGTTTCATATTTTAGTATCGGTGCAATGATCTTGGTATCACTCAACTTTCCTTTGCAGATGATTTACTCATACTTTTGTGTCAATGATCATGTTTCCATTAGAATTCTCCTAAAAGCATTGCACAGATTTCAGGGCTCAAATTCAACCTAAGTAAGAGTGCTGCTTATATATCTAGACAAAGTTGTGAAGATTCAATGAGAGTGATAATAGATGATAGGCTCATTATTCATCAATTGCCTCTTACATACTTGGGGGTTTCAATCTCTACAAAGAAGCTTAAGGAAGCTGAATCAAATCTCTCATAGATAAAGTAAACATAAGAATCTCGCAATAAGCCAACAAGTTCTTGTCATATGAAGGTAGATTACAGTTGGATATCTCTATTCTTAATAATTTGCACATCTATTGGCTATCACATCTAACTATCCCTTATGGAGATCTGAAGAAAATTAACAGGAGCATTAGATACTTCATTTAGCATGCACATAATTCTAGTGGAGGGAAATTTTCCAAGGTTAAATGGAGTGTAATATGTCTTCCTAAGCAGTATGGAGGATAAGGAATCAATTCAGCTAGCAGAATGAACATGATTTTGTTAGCAAAAAGACCTAAGAGGATATGCTGGGATAAAGAAAGCCTGTGGATAAGATGGGTTCACATATTTCATATTAAGTAGAAAAGCATATGGTCTATTTCTCTTAGTCCTTCTCAATCTTACACCTTCCAACAAATTCTGCATATGAGGTCATTCATGCACCCTCATATCAATCATTACATTCAAAATAGGAAAAGCACAACATTTTGATTTGTCAGTTAGCATGACCTAGGATCTTTATGTAATGCTCAACTCTTTTCAGCTTTAAGAGGATCTTTCCCTAAAGATATTAAAGTGCAGGCATTAATTCGGAACAACAATTGACATTGACCTTTTCATATGTGTAGGGGAATTAGATTAGTTATTGAGTAGTGGCCTTCAAATTCTCCAAATCAAATACTATAAGATGAAATGAAATGGGAGCTTTATAAGTCCCACAAATTTATAATGTAATCCTATAAATAATTATTGCTAGGCCCTATCGTCAAGTTTCCTCTTCACAAGATGATATGAGGATCAAGTATTACTCCAACTTAATCTTTCATCTTATAGTTAGCAACATTATAGAAATTGGGAACGAGAGATAATAATAAGTTTCAAATTCCAAATATAAATTGTTCTTTATCTAAAGAAACTCAAATAGTAGACCACATGTTCTTCAAGAGTCTTCATACTCGACAACTATGAAGTGCATTTCTTAACATCTTTGAACTACATGACAGAAATCTTAGCTAGATGAATTGCTTAGATTAGGCTAAAAAATTGAGATGGACTAATAGAGAGGAACAAAGGGTTTTCAAAATTAGTTTTGCTCCACTGGTGCATTATATTTGGGGGATAAGAAATACCAAAATCTTTGGAAAAGCTGAAAAGTGCAAGGAATACAACTGGATGCAACTTTGGCTCAAACTAAGGATGACAATCAAGATCAATGCTAATTAATAACTTATTTCCAATCATATAAAAATGCAATTAAACATATAGAAATTGTTGTTGTCAGACATATTCTACGTTATAGTTTCCTTAATATTGTATAAGCTCCACTCTCAGGAGATGTAACTTGATACACTCTATAATTTCCACCCTTTCAATGAATTTATTACTTACTTTTCAAAAAATATTATGAGATAGTACTTAAGGATGCCATTTATGAAGGAAAATTGATTTGTTATTACAATACCATAGATGAAAGTCTAGTATTCTTTATGCCTCAAATTCAAAGGTAAGCTTGAAAATAAAATTGTCTTCATTTAAAATAAAAACATTCACTATTCTAAATATTTTCCATATTTTAAAAGTTTGGGCATGATTTGGGGGCAAAGGGGTGGGGGGAGGAAGTCTTATATTTTATCCACAAAGAATCTAACCAAAGAAGACTTCTATTTTTCTATGATGTCCTAAAGGACTTGCTAAGGGAGCAATGACCATCTATTTATCCTTACTTTCAGGTGGGAAAAAGTGGAGTGAGATAGAGCCTTGAGTCATTCAAGACCAAACTCTAGGTTTTCTTTGTTATTTCAGTATTTTGGGTAGTAGACACTTCTTGTCCATCAAAGGCATATGGATATATGTTTTGAGTGTTTGTGGATAGGGTATTTGTAGTAGGAAGAGGAGGTCTTTATGGATCTAGTAGATAAGGCTACGGAAATGAGTTAGGCCCTAGGAGAAGTGGAGGAAAAGAGACCAAGGTGTTTTTTAAAGGCTATAGTACTGGGGGATTCAATCATTTTGCCTAGAATGGAAGTAATAGACCTAGAGGGTAGCAAGGTTTTTTTACTATTACTAAAACAAGAAGTGGAATGAACAAAAAGTAGGGGTGAAAGGGTAGTGGAATTAAGAATAAAGGAGTGTCAACAAACAGGTGGAATATTAGAAAACGTTGAATGAGAACAGTTCAGGGTGGAGAACATTGAATGCCATGCAAAGACTATCGGTCGGAAAAAAGAGAAATAAGAGTTTCTCTCAAGAATTGTTTTCATTATTTTCATTTTTTATTAAAATTATTTAGCTAAACACACTTTTAAATCTTGTATTGTCTTCTTTAAGAAAATTAACCTTTATTTCTTTGAAAACATTTACATCTCGATAATGATTTATTTATTTCTTTTAGTAAAATCTTTAAATATTCTATCAATTCATTACAAATGAACTTATAATCTACGTTAAGAAGAAAATTTAGGTTATATATTTTCAAGCTTTACAAATTGCATGTTTGATATCTTATATATAAATATTTCTTTTTTTTTCTAATCACTTATGTTAGAGGGAGTGAGATTTTACATATCCAAATTTCTAACATCTATAGCAAATTGTATTATTCTTCTTCTTTAATTCATTTTTACCTTCAATTATAGAATTCCTTAAAGGAACATAGGTAATTTCTACAAAATTTTAACCTTCATTTAGCGACGAATATTTTTGTGATGTCGGTAAATTTATCAACGGAATGTTTGTTTCAGTCAGTAAATGTAGCGATGGACAAGGCTCCTTTATTGGTAACTTTACCAATAGATTTCCCAAATCTGTTGGTAAATTCACAACTAATTTTATCGATGGATCTTAGTGGCTTGTCCATGAATTCACTACTTTTTACTGACGGATTTTAGTGGTCCATCAGTAAATTCACATTTTACTGACGAATTTTATTTTTTTATCGATAAATTTGCTGGTATTGTTTTTTAATTTTCCCTATGTTTAATTTTATTTGATAATCTTATGATTGATGTATAATTTATACAGTTATCAGTTATATGTTGATAATATTTTAATTTGTTTCTACATTTAATTTGTTAAAACAAAAAGTTGATTGATGATATAAAGTAAAATTATCTTAATTGATAACAAGAAATATTATCTACAACAATAAGTATTTAATTCATACAAAATGACTATAATTACACTATTCATTTGGTGAATGTAGATACTCTTAATGTTGCGATAAGGTGCTACCATTTCTTCAACTCACCCATCTCATTACAGAGTTGGGCTATGCACTCCATCGAATGTTACAACTAAGTTGTCAATACCTCCAAAGCTTATGGACTTTATTGGATGCAAATCGCCTACTAGATGTTGTTGTACTGGATATGGAGAATTATGAATAACATGTGTTCGTAAATGAACCTAAGCCGAAGATCCTTCCACGATGGTCCCTACCACCCACTGCATGAAGATATATTGGACTCTCATCAACATCTTCAAACTGCTGAGACTTTCGTTGAATGCTTTCTTGTATTTGGTCCTATCAGAAGGCAATGTTTAGCATTAATATTAAAGCATAAATTTCACATACATTTAGTTCTCTACATCTGGTGTTAACGAAGGCCACACCGTCATGCTTTGTAGTGTGAGTCTGTAAAAAGAGCTGACGAGTGTAGGCTTCTTGCCCATAGGCTTTTCCTGCATCAGAATAAAATGATAAAAGTGAACTACAATTTAAAAAAATTTCGGCAAAATTTTCTCTATTTTTATGATATTTACCACCGTTGAACAAAGAAAATAACTCAACAACACAGCCATATATAGTACTAGACATTTGTAATATTATCATTCTCTATAATACATATATTTTCATTCCAAAATTCACACATCAAATTAACTTGAAATACATCAAAGTAAAAAAAATTAAAATATAAGTGTAAAATGTAGATACTTACAAGTGTCTCTACATGCTTGTGGTGGGTAATAGATCCTCTATTGTATACAGGAAGACTCTCTCTTCCTGGTTTTCCATGTCTGTTGGTAAAATTACACTCTGAAATGGACATTGCCCTAGGTAATGTCCAATATTGTTACCAATAACTCCATATTTCTTTAGAAATATAAGGAGGTCGTACATCAATCTTGTATATCGAACCAACAAGGTCTTTATAATATGTACGAGCTCGTCTCTCCCATATTTTATAAATAATCGTGTCAAATTCAAAATCTCAAAAAAATTATTTCTAAAAAAAGAAAAACATACAATAACTACTTATAACCTACAATATTTATCTAATTAATGTATAAAAATAAATGATAAAAACATTTTTTATACCTTAAATTCCTGATAATAAAAATACTTTTTCGCCTAAGAGATATTCTTCCATATATAACTCTCAAGATCAATCTTCTCCTTAAAATTGGATGTCATGTTTCTTAAGCACGATTCAAACAGAATCAACCTAATATTAAAACAATTTTATATCATATTTAAATTTAAGCCTATAAATTTATTATAAACATATAGTGTTTCGTGTATTTTTACTTACAGATTTTTGACAATTGTGATATAAGTTTTTCCATTAACTTCCTCAGCTCTAGGCTGGAGGCCGCCTCGTTCACCCACAACATTTACCCCTGAGATCTCTGTTAGTATAGGGGTAATGGATGGTGTGAAGTTGTTGGATGATGTAGCAGCAATTACAGAAGGTGATACCTTATATGCATATGTAGTAGCTGGAGGTACAACATTTGATTTTGTTGCAACTGCAGAATGTGATGCTTCACCTAGAAAGTAACTGGCTCAAAATCGTAATTTGAAATTCATATTTTATTGAATATTTCATAAATATAACAATTTCAATTCAATATATTATTGATTCAATAATTGATTTATTGAACATATTATTCTATTACCAACACAAATTAATCACTATCAACATTTAATTTTAAATCAAAATCATTATCATTTTCTTTTTATGAAGAATTAAAATCAAACTCAAGTTCCTCTTCAGATCTCTCACCCTCCTCATCCTCTTCAAATGAAATTTCAACATATTCATTATTTGGATCGTTCAAAGATTCATTCTTGTCATATGTAACAGATGTATTTATTTCATAAACATCTTCCTGAAATGTTTCACTTTAAATTCTCTGTTCTCCTTTTCCATGTAATCAAAAATATCTCTAGGTTTAACTTTGCAAACAGTCAACTAATCTGACTTATCTCGTTGTAACTTGGGAAAAGGGACATAATACACCTGGATCGCTTGCATCACCAACATGAAAGGTTCAAATTGTCTAAATCTTCTTCACTGGTTGATTTTAACTAAAATGTATCGGTTATGCACTTTTTTACTAATATTAGCAGTTGGATCAAACCATTCATACTTAAATATCACATTCTGTTTTATTGGCAATGCAGGGTACTCAATTTCAAGTATCTCAATAATTTTATCATAGTAATACATCAATCCTCCCTGTATACAAACCCTAGTATTTATTGTTGTCATGCTATGACCATGATATTATGTATGATATTTGTATCCATTGACGAAATACATCGGATACGATTTAACAGTTCGTAAAGGTCCTTTTGTAAGATCACATATGAACTTGTTCTCTATTAGATTTTCTAAGGCCTACACAAAAGAAATTATCAAATTAAATAGTATAATGTCATTTGAACACTTTAATCTTATAATTCAATCATTTCAACAATTGTAAGTGAAAACTTACATATTTCTCGAACCATCGAGGAAAATGTCTTTCAAATTCTTTATTGATATTATCCTGTGTTTTCTCGGGCATTAACTCGCTTAACTATTCCTCGTATAATCTAAAAACATTATTATGTATTTTAGTTGTGAATAACACTAACTTTCAAAACCCAAATAATCAATTTCCTATTTCTATTGAGTAATAAATTGTTCAATTCTTCTATTATTTTAAGAGGTCACTTATGATTCTACTCTAAAGCATCAAGATTTATAACAAAATTATTAAAAATTTAAAATAAAGATCTCTTTAAAATTTTGATCATTTCACTAATCCAAACTCAATGATTAGTGAAATTGAATTCTTTCGACTTAGTAAAAGACTTATAGCACCGACTAAAAGATTTTATAGAATAAAATTAGATTAAATCAATCTTGAATATCATATTCTTTAAGTGGGCATGGGAGACCAAGTTTAACTTTGATATTATTATATCCATTCCACATGCAATAATCCATGTTGAACATAGAAAACAGATATAGAAAATTTTTAATTGCATTCCAATTCATATTAATCTTATTTTAATTGAAGATATCTGTAATCTATTGCTAAGACATTTTCCTTTTACATCATTGTTTATAAAGGAAAGTATTCATTGATCAAAAAAAAAGAAAAGAAAAGGAGGCTTATGAAATTGGGCACTGTCTTCACATGATTCACCTGCAAACTGATAACATAAAACATGATATTTTGTTAATTGAAATGGGATTTCAGAACAATGCTTTAATTAACTAAACATGACATTATAGTTATATCAGATGGCACATTGGGGCTGGGGCCTTCCTGTAAAAGTCTTAGGTTGCAATGTTTCTTCTTTGTGTTAGCCTCGCATCAATCTGGTCCGATAGGAGTTTCTCAACCCGATCTGGTCCCATAAGTGTTTCTCAACCTTATATATTACAAGAACATGTTCCTCTAATACAATTGAATGTATTACTTTAAAAGGGCAGGCGTATATTCGAATAGTGATCTTCAGGAATAATATTGCGGGACCGTGACAGATATAAAGATCAGTACGAATTGATGCAGATCAGAAGGATAAACTTGACAAGGAAAAGGAAGAGAGTATGGAGATGCCATGGATGCCCGACCATCCATTGAAGGCGATCCATTAGATAATATGATTATTGGATATATTCCTCAAACCCATTTAAATACAATAAAACATTCACTGCGCCAATTGATAATATGATTAT
>JANSVA010000002.1:42141538-42153547 GCA_025504915.1 Erythroxylum reticulatum | reverse complement strand
ACATATGTTGAGATTGAAAATTTCCATATACCCTTAAATCAAGCACAAATTGGAGAATAGTGAAAAAAACTAATTCTGACATGACAACTAGAATGATGTTAGTCCATTAATCATGAGAAATGACCTCCTACACTTAAGGAATAGACTTCCTTCCTTTATATGCTACAATTTCATTACTCGTACAATATGGATATTGGCACTACAACTTTAAAGGTTCCTCTTTATTAACGAATTATCTACCTCAACTCCATCGTTTGCACAGGGAAGATAGAATCATTTGGATAGCTAACACCAATTGGTATTTCACTAATGACTCCTGCTACAAAATTTACATTACTTGTTTGGAGAATCTACTACGGTATAAAGTACAATGGAATTAAGGATAGATGGTTTGGTTCTTATGATCATATATGTGTCTTATGTAAATATGAGGGGGAAGATAGAAATCATCTTTTTCTAATGATGGTACTTTAAAGTCATTTGGAGTACGGTGTTGCATCTTCTAATAGAGCATTGTCAATCATATGAATGGAATAGAGCCTTGGCAAAGGTTATCAAAATGGATAAGGAACTTAAACAAAATAGAGGGCTTTTCAAAACTGCTTTCATTTCTACAATCCATTCAATATGGGGGGAAAATAATAGATTATACAAAGGGGAAGCCATTGGAAAACATCAATTAGCTGACTACACTCTAAATTCGATTAAAGAGATCATAATAGCAAGGAATTCATAAAGCAAGCTCACATTAGACATGAAGCTCAAATTGAATCTTTAAAAACTTGAAACTTTGTTCTCAAGAATATTTTACTGAACAATAGCAAGTTTGTAATATGTCTTTCATTATAATGGTGTAATAATTGTTGCTAGTGTTAATAAAATATTTCATTCATCTTTCAAAAAAATTTTAGATGAACTAATATATGTATGCCCAATAAAGAGGAAGGGATAAGCATATCCTCTACTAGAGATACAAATAAAATCTTACTTACAAAGAGAATTTGGAAGTTATACTCATACCAAAAATCTCCTTAGTTCAATACAAAATGGACAGGTTCTAGAATGTTAAAATTAAACTTAATAATTCTTAGGCCTCCAATATTATGCTTGTCAAAGAACTCTGCTTTGAACTGGAATGCGCAAGTTTTTTATTAGATCAGACCCATTTCACTATCATCAGTTAAAATTTATTTACTATAATTGTGATGTATAGAGAAACCATCTCGATGGTGTATTTGAGCTACTTTTTTAATTGTGGTTAATTGTAAAGAAGAGTAATGTTTATTTGTGGTTTATTGAATTTGGTGGTGCTTTGTTTAAATGACCAATTTGTGCTGATTTGGTTCGTGGTGCTAAGGATAACAGATTGAGAGTTAATGGACCAGTTAGGGTGTCTACCAAAGTTTTTCACATTACCACCAGGAAGTCTCCCTATAGTGAAAGTAACTTATCTTGCAACTAAAACATTTTGACAATTACAGACTATAATTGCTTGAGAAATTTGTATTTTTTCCCTAAATTCAAATGTCACATTATCTCTATATTAGTTTAGAAGCGAACCTTTTGAATTATTGTTAAGAAGGTTTTTTATTTCGGGGTCCTTTAAGGTGTAACTGGTCGTGGTATAGTTTAATAGGATATTAGTTTCTTTATCTTCATTGTTTCCAAATCCAAGAACCAACACTTGGGACAGATTCGAGCTACGAGTCCTCAAGCGTGTCATTGACCTTTTTAGTTCACCTTATGCGGCGAAGCAAATCACTTCCATTACAATTGAACCTAGTGTTGAAGTTGAAGTTACTATTGCAAAGTTGTAAATATTTTGTGCTTCTTCAGTACTTTGTTAACATCCTTTTTTAGCTTTGGTTCAATGGATGTTGGATTACAACAAATGGATGAGTCCTTGTGGTCTTGAGACAACACTTGTAGGTCTAATTTAGTATTATTGGCTTTGAAATTAAAGGTTTTGTTATAGAGAATGAGAAATTTTTGTTTTGTGTTTACTTCCCAAGTCAGATTGTTAAACAAATGTTCTGAAATTGGTTGTTAAAGATTATAAAGTTCTTAGAGGCAATTTGTTCTTGCATAATTGGTTCTTCTTAATAATCTTTTGATAGTATATTCTCAACTTTTCAAGTACAATGCATATATAACTGTTGATATATTAGAATTGCCTTAGATAAGAATCTAATCTAGAAATTGAGACACAATATTCGTTTGACATTATTTGGAACGGCAATGTATACCATTATGAATGAAGACACAATCAGCAAACTATTGATGAGTATTCACTTATGAGCAGATCAACAATTTGCTCATAAAATTGCATTAGTGTTAACTAATGATCATTAAGCTATGACTCTCAAGCATCAATTGTACAAAACTTGACTACACCAACTGTTGAAAATGAAATAACCATATTAATGATTTTTTTTATCGATGAATCACAATTGCATCTACATAATCCATGTTACAACCCTTTGGACTATCAGTTACAAATATATATCATCATATCCAATCTAGTAGTCAACACAAATTAAGTATTTTATATTGAGAATAGGATTGAAATCACATGGAAATATATAAGAAAATATAAGATAATTCAATCCTATCAATACCCTAGATAATACTACTAATGTGCAAGTGCTCAAGCCCTCAATCAATCTCTCTCCCCCCTAATAAAAAATTAAAATGCTCAATATGTCTATCACCAATACTAAGATTGAAAATGATTTATTTATAATCAATCTTAATAATGATCCTAAACCTAATGGGTTCAATGAAATGCTTTTTTAAGAAATCCTAGCACCTAGTGAGTAATTAAGTCAAAAAGGTAATATAATGATTTTTTATAAAAAGGAAACTATTAGGGGAAATGACTAAGAAATATCTATACCTTATTTCTAAGTCCTAACCTTCTTCGATAGAGTTCATGTCGATCTCGTGTTGCAATGTCCATTATAAAATTATTTCAAAAGCTCCTAGCCACCAAATTGAAGCAATATTAAAGCATATTATTAATATCACCCAAGGTACATTCATAAAAGGTAGGAATATTAGAGATAATGTTTTGGATGCAAAATAATTATTTAATAACCACCATAAGAGGAAGAGAAGAAATTAGGAGTTGCTTTATAAAAATCAACCTTTACAAGGCCTTCAATTCTATATGTTGGCATTTCATACTTGATATTGTACTTTTTTGGTTTTCTTAACATATTCACCAGGTAGTTAAAGTAATGCATCACTAAACTTCATATAATCTATTAGTTAATAGGAAACGTCTTAAGTATTCAAAGGAGCCAAATTCCCAAGGCAAGGGGAAATGCCTCTTCACAATCTATATTGAGGTGTTAAGTAAGGTTCATAGTAGGGTAAGTCATTTATCTATCACTATAAATGTAAGTAGTTGATATTGCTCTACTTATCATTTGATAGTGACTTGTTACTACTATATGGTGCCGACACACAATATGGCAAAATAATTATGGATTATATGCAACAATTTAATGATTTTTTAGGGCTTACAATTAATTATTTAAAAATTCATTTGTTTTAGCTAGTCCATTAGATTTTGCTCACAAACTCTCTCTTATATTAGGCCCCAAGCTGCAATAACCTCCATTCAAATACCTAAGGATTCATATCACAACCATAAGGATAACTTTTAAGTCTTGTTTTCTTTTATTTGATTCCATTCATAAGAGAATTACGAATTAGAATAACAAGTACCTCTCCTTTTCTGGTAGACTTTAATTAATTATCTCATTTGTCAACAACTCTATGTAAACTAGACTTTGCACTTGTGTCTCCTTGAAAACCTAGTGAAAGTTATAGAAATTTTGCTAAATAACTTCTTTTGGAAATAAATAGGGAACACTCCTAGTACTTCACACATATGTTGAGATTGAAAATTTCCATATACCCTTAAATCAAGCACAAATTGGAGAATAGTGAAAAAAACTAATTCTAACATGACAGTTGGAATGATCATAGTCCATTAATCATGAGAAATGACCTCCTACACTTAAGGAATAGACTTCCTTTATATGCTACAATTTTATTACTCGTACAATATGGATATTGGCACTACAACTTTAAAGGAAGTCTAGTTTATTTTTTTATTGTGGTTAATTGTAAAGAAGAGTAAAGTTTATTTGTGGTTTGTTGAATTTGGTGGTGCTTTATTTAAATGACCAGTCTGTGTTGATTTGGTTCATGGTGCTAAGGATAACAAATTGAGAGTTAAGGGACCAGTTAGGGTGCCTACCAAAGTTTTTCACATTACCATCAGGAAGTCTCCCTATAGTGAAGGTAACTTATATTGCAACTAAAATATTTTGACAATTACCGACTATAATTGCTTGAGATATTTGTAGTTTTCCGTAAATTCAAATGTCACATTATCTCTATATTAGTTTAGAAGTGACCCTTTTGAATTATTGTTAAGACGGTTTTTCATTTCGAGGTCCTTTAGGGTGTAACTGGTCGTGGTATAGTTTAATAGGAGATTAGTTTCTTCATTTTCATTGTTTCCAAATCCAAGAACTAAAACTTGGGACAGATTCGAGCTATGAGTCCTCAAGCGTATCGTTGACCTTTTTAGTTCACCTTATACGGCGAAACAAATCACTTCCATTACAATTGAACGTAGTGTTGAAGTTGAAGCTACTATTGCAAAGTTGTAAATGTTTTGTGCTTCTTTAGTACTTTGTTAACATCCTGTTTGAGCTTCAGTTCAATGGATGTTGGATTACAACAAATGGATGAGTCATTGCGGTCTTGAGACAACACTTGTAGGTCTAATGTAGTATTATTGGCTTTGAAATTAAAGGTTTTGTTATAGTGAATGAGAAATTTTTGTTTCGTGTTTGCTTCCCAAGTCAGATTGTTAGACAAATGTTCTGAAATTGGTTGTTAAAGATTATAAAGTTCTTATAGGCAATTTGTTCTTGCATAATTGGTTCTTCTTAATAATCTTTTGATAGTATATTCTCAACTTTTCAAGTACAATGCATATATAACTGTTGATGTATAAGAATTGCCTTAGATAAGAATCTACTCTACAAGTTGAGACATAATATTCATTTGACATTATTTGGAACGACAATGTATACCATTATGAATGAAGACAATCAACAAACTATTGATGAGTATTCACTTATGAGCATATCAACAATTTGCTCATAAAATTGTATTAGTGTTAGCTAATGATCATTAAGCTGTGACTCTCAAGCATCAATTGTACAAAACTCAACCACACCAACGGTTGAAAATGAATAAACCATATTAATGATTTTTTTTTTGTCGATGAGTCACAATTGCATCTACATAATCCATGTTACAACCCTTTGGACTATCATTCCTTCCTCACAACATTTGGCCCAATTAAGGCTAGACGTGGTTAATACAAATGTAGCTAAGAAAATTTTGCATAAGATGCTAACATATTACCAATAAACACATTCTAAATTTTGTAACGCAAATTTTCATAATTTGGGATCAAATAAGAATTCTCAAATGTTCAATAAAATTACAAAGGAAACTCAAAACGGATTCATTTCAGCTATTAAAAAATGTTCATTGTCCCTCTTCCCTGTACGCCAACACAAAACAATAAGAACTTCTGAAATCTGAGCAGTACATCAATATTGAATGTACCGTCACAAAACAATTTTTTGCCTAAGCCACAGAAGTGTTTGCAGTGGTGGACTTGCTGTAAAGCAAGATCATCGGAATGTGTCAAGAATGTAAGCAATAAAAATCAAACTAAAAGAGTAAAATAAAGAATAACTAAAGGTTTTGTTGAATAGTTGATCACGAAACAGAAGCACATTCAACCCATAGATCACGTGACCATGGAATTTAGTATACCAGCAACTTTAACATCAAAGGTAACAATAGTACATGGTTCCTACAGAGTCCTATAATCCCTAGTTATGTACATATCATCTTTTCTGTAGTTTGAACTTTGAAAAACATGGTTAACCTAACCCTATGTTTAGAGTTTACCAGGGGTTGATTAAGCAAAAATCTCCAAAAACTCAAGTAGCCATTCACCTCAAACTTCTAATGGGAAAACTCACACTATTAGAAGGCAAATCAGTAATGGTGCGTAAAGGGATTGGAGTGATCAACAATGATGATGCGTAAAATAGGCAAAATGTCGTGTTGGACAAGAATTGGGTAAGTTAGAGAGAGAGAGAAAGAGAGGGTGAATATACTAATGATTAGAAATAAATTTAACGTTCTAATATGATTTTTTTCTTAAATCCATAACAATTACGTGTGTTTTTAACATGACATCGACAGACTAATTAGTATGTCCATAACAACACATGTATGACACTTTTTAATTTATGTCCAAAATAACCTAATATTGAGTAGAGTCATGAACATTTAGACTGTCAATGAGAAGCTTAGATCTTTTTGACTCTAAATTGATCAAACTCAAAAAGGGCTCACAGTACCTTTCTCTATATCCCAAAAGTCTTGTGAGGAGGATTATCACTTGTTTCCTCAGTTCAACTTGAAAGTAATATTGTCTTTGACAAGGATAAGATGAGGTCAAAAATGGGTCATGGGATGACTTGAACTTTTTATACCAAAAAAAATATAAAAATTCAAACAAAAAACTGTTTATATTATATTATTAAAGATTTAATTTGAAGAAAATTTAATGTTGAATTTGACTCTTTTCGTTTACGTTTGCGTGTGTGAGCGTATATATATATAGAAGAGTACCGAAACGCTCTAAACAAACAAGCAAACAAACGAAAATGGCTTCACAGCAGATAGCGGACAACAGAGAAGGAGCTGAGATCTACACAGGCGACGCCATCGGCAAACAAAAGTCCATTGACCTTCTGGATGAGATCCACCTCCCAAAGGGTCTTCTCCCTCTAAGTGACATTGTCGAGGTCGGATACAATCGCTCAACAGGTTTCGTCTGGCTCAAGCAGAAGAACCGCAAATACCACAAGTTTCACGCCATTGGAAAGTCGGTGTCCTACGAGACGGAGGTTACCGCCTTCGTGGAGAAACAGCGCATGAGGAGGGTCACTGGTGTCAAAAGCAAGGAGCTTTTGATCTGGGTCACTATTTCTGACATTTTTGTGAACGATAATGATCTGGGGAAAATAACGTTTGGTAATCCGACAGGGATTTCTAAGACGTTTCCTGTCACCGCCTTTGAGCTTGAGGATGAGAAGAAGTAACTGAAATTAAATAAGCAATGTTGATGATGATGTGTTTCGTTATTTTGCTATTTAATGGTATTTTGTTGGGGTTGGAAGGGTTTATCTGTTGTGTTTTTGTTTGTTTCAGTAAAACTACTCGATCAAACCAGACAATGATTAGGAAAATAATAAGAACTGAAGATTGCTGAATCCATGTTTTTCTTCTTTGCCCATTACTTTTCTTGCGTTGGAATAAAGCAAAGTATCTGTTAAGCAAGTTCAGTTCCATGTTGTGGATACCTGTTGACTTCAGTCTGGCATGTCAGACACCAAACTGCTTCACCAACATCAACTGAATTAGTCCAATTCCCACACGGTAACTGAAGTGCGCTTTTACTTTAACCAGTGATCAATGCTCAAGATTTGGCCTAAAACAAAAGAAGATTTAAGTTCAAAGTTCAGGCCTTCCATATTGACATCTATGATAATCACTTAAACTTCACATCAGGAAGCAAATAGAATAGGATTGTTGAACACACATGATACACTTTTAAGATAAAAAGTCACTGATATCGAGTACCTAGAAATTTCTCATTCTTAGCAGGTCGTATAGATGGCATGGGCATAAACTAACATTGAACAGTATCAAATTTTGAAGCTTAAAAGCACATAAAGCTTTTCTTCCACAAAGGTAATGCGTTGTTATCCTATCAATGATCAGAAATCTAATAACTACTAATTGCCACAATCTTTCCCAACCACAAAGTTCATATGCAGTTGAAAGATGTGGAAGAGTTGGAATCTGCGAGTTCATACCGTTGAATTTGTATTTTTATTACATCCAAGGTGCTCCGTTGAAGTGTCAACTTTAGTTGGAAACACAATGACTTCCTTATTGCAGATAAATTTGATTTGACAATCTGTCCTGCATCAGATGCTCTTGGATCCATTGATAAAGTTCGCATATGAGCATGTGAACCCAATTCTGGAATCGTCAGAAGCTTTAAGCTCCCTAACTTAATCACATAACATGGGAACAACTTCATATAAATGTGAAGTAGAAAGCAGACGCTTCAATTAGCGGAAATGTCTCCTGTGATCTTTCAATTGCAATTCAGCCTATTGATCTATATAACGCCTAGGTTTGTTTATGTAACTATCTGCTATCTGCTTTTGACTATTCCAATATTTGGTGCTCCCCGACCTTCCTCTAGCTCCAAAGTTTTTCTAGCTTCAAAATGTTGAGTTGCTCAGAGGAGCAGTCACTCATCTTTCCAGTAAAGATATACAATTCTGACAAACAAGAAAAGTGATTGAACCTATGCATTCTCTCAGGCCAACCTCCAACCTCAATAATTTCATTTCGCTGAGCTCAACTGCTGCCTGCAACGTTTTCCCATCAAAACAAATATGATTGCATTCGAGGTCATCCAGTACCATCCCACATATGAACCTACATCACAAGTCGGATGCCTTCAGTGGGGATTCATGAAGTTCAACTAATAGCTAAGATCCTTTCCGCAGAATGTGACGGGCAGCGACATGGTTGATAAATCCATGGAGTTTCAGTCCAAGAATCAAATATGTTGACCAAAATCACCACAGCTTGATGTCTCCTCCAATTTTTCACCGGCATTATGCAATTCTTTTTCACCAGTAGAATGATATCTCCAAATTCCAAGAGTTTTGTAATCCCACACCATTGCAGATATCTCATCTTGAGGCAAACTCAAACCTCCAAGTTTTATTGACTTGTGTAAGTTACAAAAAAATTTGGGGTCATGCAACTTTATATACTCGTGCAACACTTGCTCATGATTAGGGATCCAATTCCTTGGAAATGGTGTGTAATCACAAGATGGAATCAAAGACATACGAGAAAACTGAACACCTTCAATTGCATCAACAAGTCCCATTCTCAATAGATCAGAAAATTCAGGAGCAGAATTGTTACTGGTATCCCTAAGTGGCAGACTCAAATCACGATTAGCATTCTTATACACCTTAGCACGTGATTTTAGTCTATATCTAGCAGCATAAAGTTTAGCCAGCGAGCTACGAATAACATAGGCACAAAATCCAACAACTTTTTTCCTATTATCAGCGTATCTATACCAATCAGCCATAGTCTCGAGAAACTTATTCATTTGGGCATTAGTATGAGCCTGTCCCGAGTAAAGCATAGGAGTGCACGGCAAGGGCTCAGGATCCTTATCACCCTTAACAAACTGAAGCCGCCTAAATTGCCGAATACATTGCTGCAAACTAGCAGTCACAGAAAGCAATGTTCCCACACCCTTTTCACTGACAATTTTGCCTCCACTAGCTGTGTAGCGAAGAGTAGGGTATATTACTCTGCGGCATATCATATGATCCAGGAACTGAATTCCCCTTGTAATGTGTTCAATCTCAACCTTGGAATTATCCAGCCTAAGCCCATACTTACACTCACAAAAGTTGATCAATTCTTTTCGAATTCTCACTGCTTCTTCTCTAGGCCCCCTTATACCAATCAGGAAATGACCCCCATATCGAATGTAATCCATTTTCCTTGTCTTCTCCTTTCCACTCGAAGGAACAAACTCTGGCCAGGAAGGATTATGACAACCATCATCAATGGAATTTTTCCATATAGAATCCAGCTTATTTGGCCTAAAGAACTCAACTATCTTCTCCTCCATCATCTGGTCCAACTCATTAAGGCACACATTAGCAAGCAATGGACTCAAGATACCACAACACCCATAATTTGGTACCTTTGCAGCCTCCTCGGGAGCAAAATCAAAGAAAGTTCTCAACCAATAAGGGTCAGGCTTGGGCTCATTCTCATTCAAAATCTTTTTCTTCGTCGATTTCCTTTTCTTCTTCCTAACCGATACTCCGCCATCATTATTCTCTCCTGATTGTAGGCTCTGAAAGGGTGTTGTAAGCGCATCCTTAAGCAAACTCAACACTGTTTTATCTTTAACCACCTTTGCCACGCACGCCAATACAAAACTAACATCAATGTCCTCAAAAACCTCACTCAAATCACCTCTCAAAAACCACAGATACCCCGCGAAATTACTCCTTATAGTCCTGATCACCGTATGCGCATTCCTTTCAGGCCTAAAAGCGTGAGACTTGCTCGAAAACCGGGCTTCGAAGAAGGGCTCCAGCACCATAAACAGCACCTCCTGCACCACACGGTCTTGGAAACACGGGTCATCGGAATCAAGCATTGCCCTGAGCTTCCTGTTCGAAACAAGCTTCGTCAACGGTTTGTCGTTGGGGCTGCGCAGGACCTGATGTGCCCTGTCGTTCCATCGAAAGCGGCGGTGAACGACAGCGGTCCGGAGGGCAACGAGGGAGAGGAGAGTGTTGGAGTGGAGGGCATTGCGAGGAGGGAACGTGCCAGTCACGTGGGCACATGAGCGCTGGTACGCGAGGACCCATAGGTCGAGCTTGGAGATGAAGCCAGTGAGATTAGTGAAAGTATACTTAGGTGGTGAAGAGAAGGATTTGAGCCACAGAGAGGAGCATATCTCAACTGGATCTTCTTTAAGGAAAGAATAGGGGTCTTGCTCAACAGAGATTGAGCAAAGAGAGCGCAGGAAAGAAAGCGATTTGATGTAGGAAATGGAGGACGTAAGGTGTTTGATGTTTTTCCTCAGAGACATTTGTTTAATTTAGTGGTTACGTGCTTAAAGCAAGACAGCAACATCGTCCAGTGGAGGGGGAATAGGCGAAGTCAAGCCAGGACTATCCCACCTATTGACCTGCGAGGTTCATTTGGTCCAAGGATAAAGGCTAAGTGAGCCCGCGAAGATAAATGCGTACCCAACAATATATCATTGACTTCTATTTTTCAATAATTCAATTATTGATTAAATCTCCGTATCATTAGACTCTATTTTGGATGTTTTGTATATTTCTTTTTCACACTTTTTATAATAAAAGAAATAGTAATATTATATTTTTGGATGAAAATAATGATTAAAAAATTCAATTTATCCATAAAAATCTTGAATTATTTAACTTTTTTTGTAACACCCCACTCCCACAAGGACCCAAACCCGACATCGTGGTTGCTATCCGAGTCCGTACCCGCGAGAGTGATGTGCTAAAGTACTCAATGATTCAGAAATCGGTATAAATTTTTTTTTTGAATCACAAACACAATATGCGAAAATTTATAACCAATTTAGGCTCACTTTCCTTCATAAACATTTCTAATCAACATAATACAATCAACAAGGTTATCAATAGACATTTGGGCCCTTTCACAAATACAATACACTTTAGTTATAATACCTTTATATTACAACATAAATCATTTGTACAATAGTTTCAGAATATAAAATTTCAAAATAGGAAAAACATAAATGCAGACGCGAACTGATCCTGACCTCTATCCTTCACTTATGTTATAGGTATACTCCCGTTGACCTAACGGGGTATTCTTCTGATCCTGAAAAATAATTGCAAATTTTTAGTAAGTTTTTGCGAACTCAATGAATGATCATCATCGATGGCTCGCCCAGTCACATAACACACAATCTCATTCACAACATGTCACATTTTTGCACTCATTACCAATCATTCATATTATGCATATGCAGTGTGCATGAGACTCACTTTCCCTTTATTACTTTGTTGTAACTGAGTGCCTAAATTGTCCCATATAGGGCTCATTGATAATTGTCCCTTATCCACTTGGGGGATACAGGGCTCATTAAACGTTGAGCCTGAGACTCTGATTCACTTTTGAACTCGAAGCTCATTTTCACTCGTTGAACTTTAAGCTCTGATCGGTGGCTACTCTGGTCACAACTCCATTATGTTTCATGCA
>JANSVA010000002.1:42126092-42141438 GCA_025504915.1 Erythroxylum reticulatum | reverse complement strand
ATTGCACACATATAAGCATTTATTTATGCACAATTGTATAGGTGGACTATGTACAATGCATGCTCGATGACAATCCCAGATATATGTTCTAGAACACATATTATGCTCATTCTCATTTCATAACTCACATGTGTCTAATTGAACTTAGATTTACACTTCATTTATGCATGATCTTTCTAAATTCTCCTTTCAATTTTTACTCTTTGCATGTGTCTAGCTTATTCATAAGCTTACACCTCAAGAACACTTGGTTACTTTATATCATAACTCAATTTCACCTCATATGATCTCATAATATCCAAATTCTCATCCAATAGGAATTCAATTGAAAATCCCATAATGCAAAAATCACTAAAATTAATTTTAGAATACTTAAACCCAAGCATTTTCTAAACTTCATGAACCAGAATCCTTCCAAAAATCCAAAAGATTCAAAATGATCTTACCTTGATTCTTCGCCAAATAAAGAAATCTTTAGCTCAAATGGAAGCTCTTTTCTTCCTCTTCCTTTTTCTCTTCTTGGACAGCTTCAAAATCTTTCTTGAAAACTAAAAAGAATTAAACCCTAACCTACTCTCTTCTTTTCTCTCAAACCATCAAACTCTCTTTCTCTTTCTCTCTCATTTTCGTTATTCTCTTCTGCTTATCCTTCCATTCACGTTTTTTTCTTCTTTATTTATAAGCAAGACAACACTTCTTCTTCCAATTATGCCCTTAATGATTGATAATTGTTCCATTTGCCCTTCCATTTATGCCTTATGTCTATTATACTTAAGTGTCTTGCCAACAGTACCCTAGAATATTCTAACATAACACTTTCTTTTAGAAAATGTCCCTCATTGTCTTAAGTTTCTAATGACACCAAAATCATTCAATTCGATTTAGTGATTCGAAAGATATACTTCAAACATTTTTGGACTGCTCTTGTCCAAATCATTATACTATGCACAACTTCTATCTGAAATTTAAACATCTTAAAAACTGAAATAGATTCCAATTTCTTCATACCATTTGTAGCTCCATGTCTCTAGTTTACCAAAAATCAGAAATCATCTCATTTGGAGCTCTACCAATCTAGAAATCATCAAAATACTGAAGTATGTTAAGTGGAATAACACCAGTTTATAGTATTTAAGAACACACACACTGTACCCATCCCACGTTTTTCACTCAATCTTTCTCACTTCATTTCAGATGGATATGTTTTTTTTGGAGATGTAGAGCAATGTCTTACGAGTCCAATGGTTCAAGAATCAAGTCATTTGAGTGTCTAGAGAAGAAGTTATGGCCAAAAGAATCAAACATGTTTTTGTCCTCAATCATACTAAACCTGTTTTGGGGAAATAGCCATAACTTTCTCTAGAAATATTTGATTAAGGTGTTCATTTGATGGCTCGAAAGAGGACTTCAAGATCTACAACTTTTATGAAGAACACCAAGACAAATTTTATCATTTAGAGGGTCGAAAATGGAACAGAAGATAGGTCAGGTGAAAAAGCAGAAGAAGCAAAACATGGAAGAAGATGACGTCATCACAGAAGAAGCAAAACAGAGAAGAAGACACGTCAGCAAAACACAGAAGAAGATGCGTCAGCAAAACAGAGATGAAGACGAGTCAGCAAAACATAAGAGAAGACACGTCAGCAAAACATAGAAGAAGACGCGTCAGCAAAACATAAAAGAAGACACGTCAGCAAAACATAAAAGAAGACGCGTCAACAAAACACAGAAGAAGACACGTCAACAAAACATAGAAGAAGCAAAAAGTAGAAGATACATCTTCCCTTATAAGGACCATAACTTTCAGCTCCAATGTCCAAAATTCTCATACTATATACTATTGGAAAGATAAAAGAAAGATCTACAACTTTTTAGAGACACCTTTCACTATTTTAGCCTAGAACAAATCCCAAATCGTTCTCAAATTCAGAACATAAATTTTTACGTTCATCCCCCAACGTACTGCACCCATTTCTCAAATTCATGAAAAATTTTGAGATTCTTAAAGATAGAATTTAAATTAAATGTCTTCATAAGAAATGTATCCATATGTTTCTAGTTTAATCCAAACAAAGAATCGTCTCATTTGGATAACTAGAGAAAAAGTTATGGCTAACAGACCGAAGCATACTCAGTGCACATTTTCCAGATCAATCACCACTTTTATTTCCAAATCTTTCCTTATCACAACTCATACCAAATCACTCTTTCTACTCCCTCTACTTCTCATTTCTAATTTAAAAAATCAAATTTAAAAACAATCATACCCAGAAATTGTCAATGAATGCATGTACACTTATTTTTGTATGTGCAAAGATTTAAATTCACATGCATTTATACTAACATGCTGCTGGGCATGAAATGAAAATTTTTCTAGCTCTCACATTGTTATTCTCTCCATTATTGAAATCTGGATTCTAAGCCTTAATATGGGAACGGGATGTTACATTTTTTGTTCAATATTTGATTTACTTTAATAATTTTCTGTTAAAACTAATTAATTTATTAATTAGTCGATTAATTTTTGTAAATTAATAAGTTTTTATAAATCAATTAATTTTCAATTAACAAGATAAGGATAGTTTTTTTAATCATATTGCAAATTTTTTAGTTAGTCTTATGACATCTAATACCGATTGAACTTGTTAAATCTTAAACCTCTCATCTTATTGGTTTAACTTCCGGTTTAATTTTTAAAACATTGATAAAATTAATCAACACTAAATTGCATATGCTGTCAAACATAGTAAAATACTTCTGATCCAATTTTTAAAACATTTTGACACTTAAATATAAATATTGAGAGCCCCTGCATCATTTGTACTATCCCAAAGACAAAATGAGATAACAATTCGCTTTTGATTGCTCCCTTTATATAAACACTTAAAATTTGAACTTGAAATGGTTGATCATTATTGTTGGACAAAATCACATGCTTAGGTTATTCTGTTTTTGACATGTTGTTCCATGCATAATACAACGTCGTTTTAACGTTAAAACGATGTCGTATTATAGTAAGGTAGGAACAGAATAATCGGATCAAGTGATCTCGACCCCGTTCTACGTGCTTCCTAACATTTCTCTCTTTTAAGTTTCAGGAGTATCGCAGATTAAGGTCAGAGTCTGGTCTATTCCTAATATAAATCATATATATTCGTATGCAAGTAGGTGTCTACGTGGTTCCTAACATTTCTCTCTTCAAGTTTCATGAGTATCGCAGATTAAGGTCAGAATCTGGTCTTTTCCTAATATAAATCGTATATATTGGTACCAGTACTACTTGCAATTCCCATTTCGTGCATGGAGTACACGCTACGATAATGGAAAGGATCCGAGGAAACAATAGCCCTCCAAACGATGCAAAATCACATGATCCTTTCAGTAAAATTCCAGACAATGGAGCACCAGATCATTATTGCATTTAATTTCTATAGAATTATTCTTGGAATAAATGTAATACAAGTCAAAACGACTAACGAGACGATTTTGCTTGATCCTCTGATATTCAACGTTAAACTTGAAGATCAGGAATGGATATGGAGCTGAACAAGTGTTCTTTATTGTAAACTCATCGATTGTGTTTTGCAGAAAATGAAACTGATACTGGTACATACATGCATGCCAGTATAATTAAAAAGAATCAGCAGGCTAGCTTCAAAGGAAGCCCTAAACCGCCTCAATAAGTAGAAGCAGGCTCTAGGGTTCTGCAATGGAGAGATCGCAGAAAGAGGTGGCTTGAGAGTTGGGATTGTAATTGTGACACGGGGATGAGCCAGAAGGAGGCACAAACCCCTTTGGAAGCATGGCAGAGAAAGGCCTGTTCTTGATCATTTTCTTTCTCTTCCTCACCATCTTCCGCTTCTTCGTACCATTATTCTTGTTGGGTTGTTCTTTACGGTCCAAGAAGAAAGGTGTGGTGTTCTTGATGTACAACACTTGACGAGACGGAGTGGGTTCTTTGGCTTGGATGTCAAGGGACGAGAGCGAGCTAGTCGGAGATGAAGCTTCATTAAAGGAGGAGACGAGAAAGATCAAGATAAGGGCTAGAGAGGCTGAGAACAACTTGAACGCTTTCTTGAAACCCATGAGAGAGTCACAAAGATAGGGTTTTGGAGCATTTGACTGTGATGAAAGGAGCAACGAGATTGATGAAATAGCCAATCCCAAAAGAGCCTATTGCTGCTTTTGAGAGAGACGACTGGGGGACGTAGACACGTAGAGGTGCATTGTACCTTTTTTTTTTAATTTTTAATTTTTAATTTTTAATAAAAATTACTAATTTTAATATAATTATATTTTTGTTAGTGATAATTTATTAAAATAAATAATTTTAAAAATAAAATTTATTTATAAATTAATGTTTATTTTCAATATATTTTAATTATTAAACTAAAATTTATTTAAAGTTTATATATTTTGAAGATATTTTAAATTTAATTATATTTATTAATAATTATCAAACTAATTATATTTAATTTAATTATAAAATTAAATTATTTATAATTAAATATAATATTAAATTAAATTATTCGTAACTCTATTAATAATTAATATATTAAATAATATACTTTTAGTTTTTAGTAAATCAAATAATTAAAAAACTATTTTTTGTAATTTGAAGAAATTAAAATTAGAAAAATAAATAGAAACAAATCCTAAGATAAGATGTTTAAGACACGTGCCGGGCCGGGACGTGGATAGTACGCCCTCTCTCGCTTGCCGTTTCGGTTGACTTCTGAACCGGTAAACAAATCGTATACCCATAACTAAACATATTCTCTCATTTTCCTTCTAATTTCCCTCACTTTCTCGGGAAAATTTCCGCTGGATCCACACTCATCAAACTCTTCCAGTTCTTCCTTTTTCTTCCTCTCTCTCTCTCGGGGGAAGGGAGAGTGGTAGGATAGCACAGATCATTGCAGGATAAAAGGTTAATCTGACGGATGATGTCGAAATCGCTGCCTTACTCCGTGAAAGATGTCCACTATGATAACGCCAAGTTCCGCCGTCGCTCCTTCTCCAAGGTTTTTCCCTTTTTTTTCTTTTCATCAGATCGTTGGCTATTTCCCTTTTCGAATTATGTGCCAATACCCTAGCTCCGTGAATTTGATAGCATCTTGTCATTTTGTTGATGTTTAGTTCGTCAATTGCGTAGGCATAATTATAGTGGTAAATTAAGGACATTCAGTTTTGATCTTTCATTTTTGGCTGGATGAGCGAAATTTCTTATCAAGACTGATTTCTTATGTTTGAGCCCTTTCTGTGGCAGGTGATTTCGCAGTCCTTTCTCACCAGCAATTTAAAGCGTGAATGTATGAGTTGTAGTACAGGGAAGTTTCTAATGTTATTAATGATCTTGGGTTTGGCATATCTGCTGCTCACACATGCAAGCGTTCCCCAGTCTATTGCTGATGGACAAGGTAATGGCATGAATGCTAGTGAAGAAATGAAGGTTGATGGCAGCAGCAGGTTTTCAAGATTCTTGAGGAAACCACCGAGACTTCCTCCTCGTCTACCGCCTGATGAAGTGCGGAACAGTGGTCAAGATACTGATTCGACATGGACTAAAAGGCAGCAAAAGGTCAAGGAGGCTTTCTTCCATGCATGGGATGGTTATAAAAAGTATGCAATGGGTTATGATGAACTCATGCCAGTCAGTAGGCAGGGAGTGGATGGTTTAGGGGGTCTAGGAGCTACTGTGGTTGATGCACTTGATACTGCTATGATTATGGGTGCCAAAGAAGTTGTTTCTGAAGCAGGTTCATGGGTTGAAACACACCTTTTAGATAGGATTAGCAAGAAAGGCCAAGTTAATTTATTTGAAACTACAATACGTGTCTTGGGTGGTCTGCTGAGTGCATATCATTTGAGTGGAGGTGAACAAGGGTCAATTTTGATAGAAAAGGATCCCAAATCAAATGTATACTTAGACATTGCTAGAAACTTGGCTGATCGACTGCTACTGGCCTTTACTTCTAGTCCAACTCCAATTCCATTCAGTGATGTTGTTCTCCATGATCCTTCAGCACATCGAGCTCCTGGCGGAATGAGTAGCACTTCAGAAGTATCTACTCTGCAGCTTGAATTCAATTATCTGAGTGCAGTTTCTGGTGATCCAAAGTACAGCATGGAAGCAATGAAGGTTTTGGAACATATGAGGACTCTTCCCAAGGTGGAAGGATTAGTTCCTATATACATCAGGTATGGATTGACCATCCAGAGTAGTTTGTTTGTATTCATGCCATTGTGCCATTAAAATTGAAGCACTTAATCTATATCCGAATTGCCATAGTAGGAGAAAATATGGCTTAGGCACACGTAACTTTTCTTGAGTGCAATAGGTAAAAATACAAGGTTGAAGCCTGTTCTCTGCTATTATTATTATCTGGCCGCTGACTACTTTACACCATGTCTTGAAATTATATAGGCAAAGCAACTCCATTTTTTAGTAAGGGCTGTACCTTATTTTTGTGATTGATGGGTGATCCGTTCCCTTCTACTTCCATTAGCTCTATCTCTATTTGCCTTGTGAATGTTGTGGTTTAGAGGAGCTGCTGTTTCACTTCTTGTCAGCTACATTTCTTATTACTTACGCTCAAAATTTTCCTTTTTATCTTGTACCCAATTTGTTCTGCTTTTTCAAGCTATAAAGAAAATCCTTTTCTAAGGTAATCCTTGGGCCAAAAGGGGATTGTTTTGCTAAGTTACTTGCAGCATCCATTTTTCCTAATGGAATGTTTCTCTTCACCTCATTTCACAGTTGGTAAAAGACATTTGTAATTCTCAAAGTGGGATACTTCTAAACATTTATCATGGAATTCGTCCTCTTTGTGAATTTTGTGATAATCTGTGAACATCATGTACTATAACCTTTTCTTAGCAGATTTAAGTAAATAGTAAGCTTGTTTTTCATATTCTTATCTTTCTGATTGCAGCCCTGACTCTGGTGAATTTAGTGGCGAAAATATTAGATTGGGATCTCGTGGTGACAGTTATTATGAATACCTAATTAAAGTTTGGCTTCAGCAGAGGACTAATAAAGTTGGCAATTTTACATATCTCTACGACATGTATGATGAAGCAATGAAGGGTGTTAGGCACTTGCTTGTCCGGAAATCAATCCCCAACCAACTGGTTTTTGTTGGAGAACTTCCTTATGGGCCTAAGGGAGATTTTAGTCCAAAGATGGATCACCTGGTACTTGGTGCTTTCTCCTTATTGTCTTAAACTAGCTAGTACATGTGGTCTTTCATTTACGTAACTAGTTACTAATACATGTAAACAGTAAACCCATAATATATGAACAAAATGGTATTGCTTTTCAATTTTAATACAGTTACTCATTGAATGCATGTAAACTTTGACGTTTTTGTTATGGTTGCTACTTCAGAATTCAACGTCACTTCCTAGTCTTTCAAATTTATTTGACAGGCCTTTACTCCCATTTGTGTCTATATTTTGATGGACATTTATTAGAATATCTATTGTCTTTTTCAGGTATGTTTTTTGCCAGGTACACTTGCTCTTGGAGCCACTAAGGGCTTCACAAAGGAAATGGCAATGAAGGAAAATTTGCTCAATTTTGAAGACCTTGAAAATTTAAAGCTTGCAGAAGAGTTGGCAAAGACTTGCTTTGAAATGTATTCAGTAACTTCTACTGGTCTCGCCCCTGAAATAGCATACTTTCATACTGAGGTTAGTTTACCTTTATTGCACTCTGTAACTCCGTCTTTCCTTTGAAAAAGTCATTCATTTCTTATTTGGTCATGCATTGAGCAGGGTTATGCTGAAGATGGTCTTGATGGTGGCAACAAAAGTTCAAAGTTTGTCAATGACATAATTATCAAACATGCAGATCGTCATAATCTTTTGCGCCCAGAAACTGTAGAATCACTGTTTGTCTTGTATCGTATCACAGAAGACTCAAAGTATGCTCAGTCATCATATTGTTCTTCTTTAACTGCATTATGTAGACTGCAAAACTAGGAGCACTATCTTTTCATGAATAAGCATGCTTCTCATTGCCAAAGCCTGATATTGCAGATATCGCGAGTGGGGCTGGCAGATCTTTGAAGCATTTGAGAAGTATACGAAGGTTGATTCTGGTGGATACAGTTCTTTACACGATGTTACAGTGCTTCCTCCTCAAAGATCAGACAAAATGGAAACATTCTTTTTGGGGGAGACCCTGAAGTATTTGTACTTGCTTTTTGGGGATAGCTCTGTTATTCCCTTGGATAAGTTTGTCTTTAACTCAGAAGCTCATCCCTTTCCTATACTGAAAGCACATGAGACGGCCTGATACTTCATATTATTTGGAGAATCACTATGGCTTTCCAGCTCGTTCAAGCTACATTGGTTCATTTTACGTGGCTTTACCATGTATGTTATTCAAACGGAAACTATGACAGTGTTTAGCAGAAAACATTGGTGGTAACTTCTCCCAGTCCTTGTGCAATCGACAAGTTGATACATCTGTGTTCCAGTTTATGAACGGAATGGGAACTTTCTGGAATCCCTTTGTATGTAGCTCATAGCTCAGTGTAACTTGATCTCATCAAAAAAATTTCCATAGCTAGACGTGGATGGGGGTTTTGCCCCAAGAAGAGATTACATGGTAAAGTTTCTGACTGAATTATGATATTCTGACTGAATTACTACATTTCCTGTATCATTTCTGGCTCTAGAGGTGCTCAGATAGCAAATTACAACAACTTCTGATTGAATTGTTACACTTTCATGTATTTTATTCACACTTTACAGGTTGTTGAAGAGTAGCTCAACCAACTGGTGTGCATACTATCATTTGTTGCGCTTAAATCTTACACGTGCTCATGCCCTATAGTTTTCTGCATGGCTTACATTAGTTCTTCAGAGTAGTCCTAGGTCATTTTTCAGTTTGAATTTTCAGTGTGACCTTGACGAAAAAACAGATGATCACCATCTCGAATGACAAATATATCGTCTACTTCTGCATTCTCGGCATTGACAATGCTTGTAAACTTGTATCCGCCAAACTTTTCACCTGCAGGTCACAATGACCGTTAGGATACACTGTAAGAAAGAGAACATTTAAGAAAATTTGCATGCACCGAGTAAAATTCTCACTCACTTTAGTAGTTTGCCTTGTATTTAAACAATTTAATGCGCCATGCTGTTGTTTAAAAATTTAGGTTTTTGTAACTAATTTACTGAGCTGAAACAGTGCTTACTGGCAATTCTGAGCAGTTCTTCTATGGAATCAGGTAAGACGACCAATTTGCCTAGTTGTGTTTGTGATGTACATCTTTTTTGAGACTCCATATGAAGAGTGACTCTGTACTTGGTCGAGCCTTTTGCCTTCCTGTCACAAAAACAGCTAGAAACGCGTGAACCAGAACATACGGATGCACTTTTGGCACTGCAATTTGATGAAATGGGACGGTTGTGTTCTGTGTGTTTGCCCTGATCATCCTTCTTGTGGTTTGGGGCTTCTAGTTCTGTCAAATCTATTTTGTGTTCGTTTAGTATTCGTCCATTTCCATAACTCTGTAGTCCTTTTGCTTCTTGTTCTGCTAGTGCTTTTGGTCCTTCATCAACATCCACCATATGCCTACAACAGTCGTTACCGTCTCTTGTTTCGTTCCAAGCCCCTGATCCTTGGAAATCCATTTCTCTTGCTGCATCCATTAGTCCTCGATGAAAGCATCCACTTACAGCCTTCCTTGGACATTTGGGTTGGTATTCATAGCCTACGTTTCCTGTCCCTTGCAGTTTCTGAAACATGCATAATAGAGTATTTAACTTGGTTTTATAACAAAAGGACTGGAGGTTTTCATTGGTGGAAATGCTTTACCATTGAAAGGTTATTCATTATAATGCGTCCATCCTCCACACTTGTCTGTATTGTGTTCATTAGCGAAGTTCTGTTTAGTCGTAGCAGTTGAGAAAGCTGAGTAGTCCGAACTGTGAAAGGCTGCGGCTTGTAATACAAAACTCCGATCTCTCCAAACAAATCTCCTGCAGATGCTTTTCCGATAACCTGCGGTTACAAAGCACGTACGGAAATGTGAAATAAGCCTTGTTTTCTATCTGAAGACCAAGTAGCTTCAAAAGGATACCGTCTCCTACCTGGTCATGCCCGTCTACACTATATAGCAAATCCTGCAAAAATGGTAAGGATGGTTTCACTAAATCAAGAAGGGCATTTTTCTGTAGTAAGATATAGCACAGGAAGAGTTTACGTACAGCCGTTCCTGAGACTAGAATGTAAAGATCTGTTGGAGCTTCATTCTGCAGAATTACATCTTCTTTGGGCGGAAAATATTCAGCTTCCATTTCCGGAAGCTGCTTGCAAATTCCATTTGTTTTTCGGAATTTTGTTAGCAAATGGCAACATAACAATGGATTTTCCTGAGAAATATGAAAAACACACAACCATGTTTCGAGCCTTACCAATTGGAAAAGGAAATCACGAGAGACTCCTTGAAAAAGATAAACATTTTGAGCGACAGGGTAGAAAAGATAGTCTGCGATGCTTGAACGGATTGCTTTTGGTAGTCCATTCAATGTCTCTTGCTGCTTCACGCCTTCTGTTTTGAATTTGAGGCATATGTGTGACAACATTTGATCCTGAATCCGAGGGGGCAAATGATTTCGGGTGGCGAATTCTGAAGCAGCTCTAATGGTGTCCCTCTGAGATCAGAAGCAAGATTGTCTATTCATCAGCACCAAACTACGTATAAAAAAGCCATTGTCTTAATGCATGGTGGGTCATGTCAGCGTATAAGCATATTTTGTTAGGTTCCAGACAAACAGGAGGAGCTTTAAGCTTACTATTGATGGGACTCGTATTTTATTCTAGTCCATCAACTTCTGCATAACATTAGTTGGTAAAAGAAAAACTCGAAAGTGAAAGACAACATACGAAGTTTCTGGTGCGGCTGGTCCAGTGAACGACAAGATTTGTCATGTTTCCGATGAGGTAAGATGTCAATCCCAAGTTGAAAAGCATGTAGAAGATGTCGAATAGCATCTCTCTGGTGTTTTCGGCGTGCAAATCTCCATAACCAGTTGTAGTCAATGTGGTGATAGACCAATAGAGTGCTGTTACATATCTGTTCCAAAGGCTGTCTTCTTTGAAGTTGGGGTTTACCGCTCCAATCCAGGTTTTCTTTGGATCAGAGTATCTATCTGCAAGCAGGTAGTTAAAGCATCCAGCACAGTGTACTGCATACAGGGTCACCTGATACAGTCAGAGAGCTTATGGCAAGTTACTGGATCGAACTACAATTACGTGGAGGGAAACAGGTTGAGACCAGTTCTAGTGACTTACAGAAACCAGTTTTGTGCATCGAGTCCAGAAGTAATCGAACCGAATGTCCTTCTCCAGTCTGAATGAAGCAGACCCACTCGTCAGCTTTGGTTTCGTCATTACAGAAAGGAAAAGCGAAGAGTTTAAAGTTTATGATGATAAACCTTGCAAACATGGCACTAACTCTTCTCAGACGCCAGAGTCTGAGCATGTTGAGTGATTTGTAGCCAAGTTCACTGCTGTGCTTTTGAAACATTAGACTGATGGACTGAAATGGAGTTGTCGAACAGACATCGAAAATAAACCAGGTCGATATGTACCTGCACAAAGATTTGGGAATACTTACTGCAAAATAAAGATCGTTGGTTCTCATCAATTTGAACGGGGATGGTGAAAACTCTTCTACCTGATTGCTATTTTCTTGGGATCATCAACAAGAAGATAAGAGTGGCTGTCAAGGTATGCAACAAAGAAGGTGAGAACAATATCAATGGCAAAGAAGCCATTAACAATGTTGTCGACGGCGAAGAGGGCATCTATTTTGTAAGTTATGAATCCGAATTCAAAAGGAGCTATCCAGGCAGAGTAAACGACAAGTACAAGTAGCCACATCTCCCAAGCCCTGTAATGAGGTATAGGACGTGAAAATTGCGACTATAGTATACAACGACATAGCAAACTGTATTCAAACACTGAACCATTGTGATTATGAATCACCTGTAACGTTGATTGTATGGGGAGATTACATATCTTCTTAGCTTGGTTGTGTGGTTTATTCTCGCTCCAAGAGATGGCAAGATATCGTCACTAGAAAAGAAGCTGCCATGAGGAACACCACGCATTTGAACATCTTCACTACAGAACCTTTTCAAGAAGTTTTTGGCACACGAAACAGACATCTTGGGAGGGCTAGCTTGAATATCTGAAGGCTATGTTGCTAAAAAGATTTACTGGGTTTGAGTTCCCTGAGAATGGCAAAGTATATAAATACAGATTCCCGTGACTGGGGACACGGGCAAAGCTCCTTTTTATCAACTTTTTTATCGAATACTCCTGACATGATTTTGCTTCAGGGAAGCTTAGCTAAGTAGTGCGTCAATTGAAAAACAGGAAAAAGGTGAAAATTTAACTTTAGTTGGTGTCTGAACAAGAACGGTAAACAAAAAAGTAAGATAAAAAAGGAAGGCTCTGAGTGGAAGCAAGAACAGGAAGTGGGATAGCAGTACGAATGGCGGACATATGCATATAATGCAGATGCAGAGACAAATGGGTTCTGGGAGGAAGATAAATGGGAAGGATTGCAATCTATATGCTAGAGCGTGTTGGTGGAAAATCCACCATCAATACGTGTGGAGGCGTGAATCATATTCATTTTGTCGACAGCACCATTGCATGAGCGAAAACGTGTTGATGTTTTCATTTCAGAAACCAGAACTGGACCAGACATTCTTGGGAAATTTAGAAGGACCTCTACAAAGTTGAGGAAGCCACGTGGACCAATGGTAGCTTCATGTAGAGGCCTGGCATTTTTTCTCATCTCCCTCCGACAAAACCAAATAGAAAAAAGGTCAACAAAGGATAAATGAAGAAGTCTCCTGAAAGTACTATGTTTCGACAACCCCCGTGTCTATTTCATTTTAACCAAGGTTCCTTCATAGATTTATGATCAATGCAGCTTCTTACAAGTGCAAAGATTGTTCCTTTATGCAAGTCAATCAGAATGGTATGTGAGTAATTGTTCCTGCCACGTGCTCCCTTCCCTTTTGACTTGGGTATGTACGATGTTTTGACACGATTTCCATCGGCCGACCTCTTATCCTCACTTTGGTTTCACCGACCTCTTCGATGATGGCCCCTTCTAAATTTATGATCTAGTTCATTGCTCGATATTAATTTATTTGTTGAAGTGCACAAGAAATGCAGAGGCAAGTTCCAAAATCTTCCTGGAAAATGGAGACGTTATGTAATCTAAGAAAGCTTGGAAGTGACGGGAAACTTCAGAAAAGTTCTCATTTATTTTTACATGTGAATGGAGCCATGGTGATGGAGGGCCATCCTAAAAAGAAAGATTCTTTCCGTGGGGATGATGGAGTGTTAGACAAGCAGATTAAGACCGCTAGCTGAGCATTTGAGGCACAGCAAGCAGTTGGAAACAGTTGAAGATTTCACAAAAATTGTGGTGTAGACTGCAATGCTTTCTTCTTTTTTATTAAAAAAAATGTTAAATTGACAAAAACCATGCATTCCTTCTTATCTTAATCCAAGCACTTTCATCTCTTATCTGGCATCTAACAACAGTTGATGTTTAGCTTTTGTTAACACTTAAAAGCTTTTCATTGGTCCTCCAGGCTCCAGCTCTCATGAATAGAGCAAAACTTCATAATCTTTATCAGAACGTAGTTATGTCTATTTCATAGACTCATTTCATCTCAGCCGCGAATAAAATTGTTATAATGTTATGAACGTTTTGACCAACAGATTCAGTTCATCTTGTTGTATTTTGTTTCCTTTCACTTTCATTCCTGACAAGCATACGGAAAGCATCCCAAGTTTGATGTGCATGTTTCCCTATTAGTTGGAGCTCACCTAAGTAGGAACTGACCCGTCTACATTTAAGCATCAATCATGGCTGCCAATTTTAGGCCAATGTTTGGCTAATTCATGCACATTTTGCTTTTCTGATAAATGTTGAAGATGAAATCTCATTGTCAAGGAACAGAAATGATCCGTTTTCCTAATGAAATATTTACAAACGTGATTAAGGTTGTTTATGTACTGTTCAAAAGGAATTGGGTTCCTTGAGGAGATTTGAGTGACAAAGAAATTTTATCTATTTAAAGGATTCCAAATTTTTGAGCAAATGGCGAAATGCTGTAAAAATCGGACCGAACTAGTAAAATAAAATATATTTAAGGTTTATCCGGTATTAAACCGTTCTAAAATTGATTAATATTGAAGAATTTGAAATATAGTTGAAAGAGATTGTTTTATCTATCGAAGAAATTGAATTTTATTAAAAAAGATATTGTTGAATAAAATTTAATTGATTTATTTTGATTTATAAGAACTTATTAATTTATAAAAATTGAAATTTTTTAACACAGAGTTATTAAAGTTCAGCTGATTTAACCATAAAAACTTCAGGCAGGTAAATTTTTTAGTTCGGTTTTCAGCTTTTTAGTTTAATTTACTTTAATAAACTCTTATTCTTAAAAATTAATAAGTTTATTAATTAATCCGTCCGTTTTTGTGAGCTGATAGTTTTTTATAAATCAATATAAGCAAATTGATTTTTATTAATTAACAATTCTCTTTTTTAATTAAACTTTAAATTTTTCAATGAATGATGATAATCTCATTCAATCATATTTTAAATTCTTAAATTTTATTTAATATTTAACCAGTTTTATGACAGGTCAATATCAGTTGAACATTTTAAACTTTAAACTTCTTGTCTTACCGGTTTAATTTCTAGTCTGATTTTTAAAATATTATTTCTAACAATTAACTCCTCACATTTCTTGAGTTATATACCAATTGAAAATAACAAGGATAATTTGAAAATTAGATTTCCAAATCTATTCTTTCTTTTTTTTTGTTTACAAAGGAAAAAGATATAAAATTAACACAATGCTCTGAAATATAACACTCCTTGCGCGTCTTTATGGAGAAGCTCGAGTACTACCATTGGAGGCTCCTATAGGATATGTAGGCCCGGACTTAATAAGGCTGCGAGAGCCGCCAGCCTGTCAGCACACTGATTGTCTTCGTAAAAAGCATGCTGAAGTTGGACCTCCCATGTTCGGTGTAATAGACTTCGGATATCTGACACCAAAAAATTATAGTGGGAGGAAGATAGAATGTTAATAACCTCAAAAGAGTCTACTTCAACGATAACTCGTCAATATCCCAATTCTCGTGCCAACTTAAGTCCTGAAAAAACACTTCAGGACGCAAACGCGAAACTATTCATTATTTACAAGGAGTGTCAAATTTAGGATTGGCTTTCCTCGTTATTGATTAGTTCTGTTTAGAAAGTAAGGCAGAGGAAGA
>JANSVA010000002.1:42113984-42125992 GCA_025504915.1 Erythroxylum reticulatum | reverse complement strand
TTACAAGGAGTGTCAAATTTAGGATTGGCTTTCCTCGTTATTGATTAGTTCTGTTTAGAAAGTAAGGCAGAGGAAGATTTATGATGACAAAGGACGATCCTCTCGAACTAATCAGCAACTAACATCTGTATCCTGTTTTCACCAAATAAAGAAGACAAAAGGGAAAAGTAAAAGGAACTAACTCAAAGTTTCAAAGTGATGTTTAATTCAGTTCATCATTCGTTTTCAACCTATTTTGATGACCTTTTCTCAGCAATTACTGATTAACTTTCCCTAAAGAAAAGCAAAGATGTTCAAAACAAAGAAGAAAAAAAGTGAAATCTACTGGACGGAGATTGACTGAATGATTAAGGAAAATGGTCCTGATAAATGATTACGATCCGTGCATGCATGTTCAACTTCACCTCAACCCTTCTTCATCAGACCTGTCCGTGTCTAGCAGGTGGTCCATTGTTTGGTTATGATGAACTTGGAACGTTTTTGGAAGGTTGCAAAATTTTCTATACAGCACGCTTTTTGTTCTACCTTATTCTATACAAGAAGTGTACGTAATGGATGGTTATAACCATCTCTTCTTTCATTGGAATAGAAAAACCCTCGGCCCCATACATCATGATCCTGAATTTAACATCACATAATAACTTACGCGTAGGAATATTCCCATCTAGTAAGGATATAAATGCCATGTTCCAAGCATAAACACCGTTGTAATTGTCACTGTTATAACAAATTCTTGCATGTTTGTGAACAGAACATTAGAAATTAAAGTCATAAGAGACTATCTTTACCTTTTCTAAGCATTGGACTACATGTATATATGCCTTGACTCGTATTCCTTTAGTAAAGGGTGGTAGAGAGAGTAGCTATCACTTACTAAATAAGAGGAATCGGACATGAAAACATCTTCCAAAAAATGGAATTTTGCTTCTTTATCACCATAACAAAATCTATATATAGAATCATATTGGCATCTTACCAAAGTTGCTTTTTAATCATTAAGTATGGGTCAGTACAGCTCGATCCTCCTTCTAATCAATGACACAGTCATACAGATGGTTGTCCTTGGAAACACTTTAATCTAAGATGGCTACCTTAGGTACAAAGCTACAGATATGTGCACGGCCGTCTGTGAAACGATGTTAGTGCTATAGATGATGCTATGTGCTATATAGAATCTTTTAAAGGAAAGGTGGACTTTGTGGTAAACCATTGTATACACATATTGGAAATAAATAATAAAAAGAGATTAACACATATGAGATCTAAAAGAATTTTAATACCAAATACATACAATTCGAAAAGATTAGAAGCTATTAATGATAATTTACAGCCTTACCATTTGTAAATAAGAACACAATCCGTTCGGTTAATTTAATTATAAAAATTTTGATTTGTTTAATTTTTCGATTCGGTTTTTAACTTTTCAGATCAATTTATTTTAATAACTCTTATTATTATAAATTAATCAGTTTATTAATTAATCAGTTAATTTTTGTAAATTAATAGGTTCTTATAAACTAAAATAAATCAATTAATTTTTATTTAACAATATATCTTTTAATTAAACTTTAAAATTTTTTACTAATAAGAAAAATCTCTTTCAATTATATTTTAAATTCTTTAATTTTATTTAATCTTTAGCCAATTTTATTTACCGATTAACCTTAAATCTTACGTGTTACTGATTTAACTTTTGGCCCGATTTTCAAAAGATTACTTAAAAGATCACAATTATAGAATTAGACAAGTATTGCCAACCAAATTTCTAGAGATTCGTTTAGATTTCCTAGCGTGTGTGGTTGCATAGTTCTTAGTCAGTTCTAAATGCTTCCTGGTCCCTGCCAGGGTTGATGAAAACGTTCAAATGACAAAAAAGAAGAAATGAAACACTTGGATTGCTCGTGATGTGCAGTATTCAGTGGCTTTGAGCCCCCGAGAAGAAGGTTCTCAAGGTTGAGATCTATGTGCCTACGCCACTCTATTTCCAACTTAGTAATTTGGCTGGTCCACTTGGATACAATCGCCTTCCGCAAGTATGAGGTTGGGAGGATTTTTTTGGACTTCTTCGTCTGCTTTTCTTGTCTCTTGTGTAGATCGGACAAAGAAGGAATTCTTCCTTTTCTTCTTCCTATCAAGCAGCTATTTACAAAGTCAAATCAAGACTCATCAACAAGAACTAAAACCCACCAAAGATGACGATTCCTTCTAATTTTTATCTTCAGTTTGACATCTTTCTTATCTATTTTTGGATTACATATCAATATAAGATTATGAAGTAGAAATTGTGAAATTTAGCAAAGTCGACATGTACATGAATCCTTTGTGAATGAAGCACAATTAGAAGGCAATTCAATGTGAATGATCACCAATTAGTTATGTTGTCAAGTGATGCAATGCTTGTTACTAGTGAAGTCAGCC
Source organism: Erythroxylum reticulatum (assembly GCA_025504915.1). Taxonomy (NCBI): domain Eukaryota; kingdom Viridiplantae; phylum Streptophyta; class Magnoliopsida; order Malpighiales; family Erythroxylaceae; genus Erythroxylum; species Erythroxylum reticulatum. Next base: position 42,123,574 of record JANSVA010000002.1, on the reverse strand, counting down.
GCTTTCAAAGCTTGACTAATTGGTGATGGGATCTAGCAATAGCCAATGAGACCTCAGCGAAGTGATGTTGAAAGAGAAGGATGGCACAGATATCTAATCAAATATCATAGCCTTGGGATTAGAACTAGAAATCTCGAATGCTTCAAATTTTCCACTATATGTGCAGATATTTTCTACATCCGTGAGTCTTCAACAACTGATTAATTGGCTCCTACAATTAATGCCACCAACCAGTTGGTGCCGGGAGCAGAAGGCAGATAGATCTCTTCATTTTAAAAAATATGTGTATATTCGCAGGACAAATGCGCTGATTTGACAGCTAGTGCAGACCCCTGATACCTCAAACGGGTCTATCCAAGTTCATCCAATGATAGGCGGGAAGGATGGATTGATCTCTACCCTATGTTGATTATTGAAAGTGGACGTTTGTAACATGGCGTGAGGGGCAATTGTAGGCGCCAAGCCAGTGCTGTTAGTATGGCTTTTTGCAATCTTCTCATGATGGAGATGAAGAGGGCCTTTCATGGTCCACACTTTTTCAAGTAGTGGTTGCAATTGCACTTACCCTTTCTGCTAACCAAATGTGCCCTAATGCGGATTCCATGTTTTCTTTCAGTAGTTATTTCTAGCTTTACATAAACACCACTATGTGCATCATTAGACTGCAGATAACATTTCTAGAAACTTTTCTTTCAGATACCCTTTTGTCAACTTGTTAATGGTTGGTAAGCTTGAGATAGAAAAGCAAAAGAACTCAAATTTTGCCATTTAGAAACTTGTACCGTTACGTGCTTTTACAAATGATAAATCATCACATAGGAACTTGATATGATTTTGGTAATATGAACAGGCTTATATGCACACCACACAAGATGGAAATCTAAAATATCAATAAACACCCTCATACAATCTTGGGCTAAGGACTAAGCAAAGTTGAGGAGTAGTCTCTCTCACTGACACTGCCAAACTCTGATGGTGGTCCATTAACACATCGCCAAGAGAGACACCAAAGGTCAGAAGTTCTCGCTGAAATGGCACTAACAAGTCTATTGTGAAGTTTTGGTCACACTGGTTAATTTCATGAATGAGATAAACAAGTAGCGACTTGTGCTCGCAGTACTACTGCAGCTTTCAAGAGAAACAATTATTCCTGCGGCAACTATCGAGCAGCTTAAGTAAATGGTGGTCCTTGGGTAGGTATGGTACTGGGTTGCCAAGATTCTAGTGTTTGTGAAAGCTGCCCCAAGATCTTCCAATTGAGACCACTTGAGCAAGATTTCAGTAGCAATAAGTTTGTCGTTCGTTCAAGCGTCTTTATAGTACAAACAAATAATTTCTTGTTATACTAAATCCATGTTCATAGGCAATGAATTGCCAATTTGTTGCCAGGCCACGTTGTACAAACTTGTAGGAGGTTCATAATTTACAACCTTGACGTCAATGAATACTGTAATACGTTTCTTTCTGTCATATCGAATTCAATTGTATCATCGTTGAACAATCACAACATATTATCAAACAATTAAATGGGACAAAAGCAAAGTGGAGAGGATGCATATAGCTTCAGCAAATAGCCTATCAAAAACTGTGTTGTACCAATGGCGATCTATATATGACCAGATCTTTATGTAACATAAGTTTTAATATCACATCGATACCAAAGCTTGAAAAAAAGAAAGACCGTTATCGTTTTAATGTCACCATATGTTTCATAACCCAGAATAGCAAAACTAAAGGAGAAGTGGCCTTGGTAGCTTCAGCCTTCAGTACATATATAGACATGCAAGTTATTTGGTGAGAACAAACAGACACCTCTCTAAGTGCCCTTTTTAACCTCTGCGTGCAAGTGCCCTTTGACATTGACATTGGGTCGCATTATCCCATCTCTGTAAGTGTAAGGGCATCAGATACAAGTACCTGAAGTGCGCATTGGCCTGAGAATTTCTGATGTACAAAATCAATAAGAGTTTCATCAGAATGGTTTTAGGCTATCAATGCACAAACCTAAACTTTGTCCTTTGTATAAGCCTCATTTGCAGTCTTCCTTTTGATGAATCTCTTTGCATTATCCTGTGAAGGGACAATGACCACGAAATGCGGCAAGCGAATCTCCCTTTCCTCCAGGCCTGATCCTTTAAACACATGTATTAGAGAAGTAAGGATTCTCTGCCTAATTTCACGGAGTCAAACCACGTCCAATGGCCAAAATCACTAATTCTATGGTGTCCAACTGTGTGGTTTTGGCCATTGGACAGAATTAAACAGTCTCTAAACTTATATATAATGGTTAAAAGGACGTCGTTTTAACCATTAAACAAGATTGGATATCATAAAATTGAACAGAAAATTTGAACTCATGTTTGAGCTACGCTTCACGTTCGAGTTTAACTCGTAAAGCATTCCACTAAATGGCATTACCATGTAGATTCCATGATGTCCGTTGAGACAATCATATAGTTTTGTGGGAGTAATCTAATTAGCATTCTTAAAGAAGATATATACCACCGAACACCAAAGTCCAATGATGAGGGGTTGGTCTTTGCTCAAGTAAGGTTGGGGGTTCAACCCCCGCTTGTGCATGAAACAGTGTTAAATAGTCGGTGATAATACTTTGCCACCCTTTGAGGTCCCACCTGACATGAGCGGGGAATAGTTTGGGTTTAGTAAAGACTTAAAGATATCATTGACAGTTCAGGCCCACCCAGGACATCTCGTGAGTTAACCTAAAAAAATGTTATAAGATCTTTGAATACCACTATATGAACAACTACCTATTTTTTGAACACCACTATATGAACAATTACCTATTCTTTTTCATACTCAATTTACTAAAATTCAAGTTTAATATTTCTTTAGATGTCTTAACTCACCTCGAGTTGAGTCAAAATTATTAAATTGATCAAATTTTATAACTAAATGTACTCAACAACAAAAAAATTATGAGGCTAACTTTAATCTATCAAGCTTTGTTATAATTTTTAAGAATTAAGTGTACATTTTATAACAACAACAATAACAACTTAGTAGAAATCTCACAATCACACAAAATTTAGAGAGAATCAATAGTACGTAACCTTACTCCTAGCTGTTGAACTATTTTGTCCTTTCCTATAAAGTTGGAAAACATTTAATTGCATTTTTGGTTTTTCAATAACTTATTAGTTAAGTTATATAATTTGATCCAAATAAAGATAATAAAGTAGCCCAATAAATGATCTAAATCATAGGTCAAAGTCCGTGTGAAAACTAGATCTCAATCAGTATAAACCGGACCTATATCGGTCCTGTGATAGGGAAGCCCGATATTGATGTTATATATAAAGGTTAAGGTCTCCTACAATTGCTCATTTATCAAACATAAATATAAGGATTCTCTGACCCGTTGAGAGAGCTTATGTTTTGAGAAAACTGTAGAAAGACCTTACCTGCATCCCGGAGAGCAATTCTTGTGAAGGCGGTGGTAGATTCGCGTTCTTTTTTATTTCGGAAAGCTCGTTTGAAGTTACGGAGACCAAAAACAGATAACTTTTGCATTTCTTTATTTCTTGCCCTTTCGCATTCAATCTGGGATATGTAGCTAAAGTACTGTTATATATTACATGTGGTATCAGAGTGGTGACGTAATCAGGTGGTTAAAAATGAAGATTTTTCAGTTTTCTCTCCATAAAGTTTTCAGAGATTTAACTTTTGTTTCTCAAATTTTTCTTGCATTCTATTGCATGAAAGTAGTATATATACATGTGTTTAGCCTTGAGAAATGGGGTGAAAATGAGCCCGAGAGCAGGAAAAACTTACCTAAAACTCACTAGAAATGGCCTTCTTTCCAACGAGGGTGTGCCTCACCGTCAGGCGATACTGATCGAAGTTTGTTTGGCGCGTGCAATGCAAGCGCTAGCATCGGTGTGCACGACATGCGCCAGACGCGTCCTTTGAGCATTGAAATTGCACACGCCCTCAGCGACACATGCAGTTGACGTCAGCTGTAAAGAATTGCTACAGTGCTTTTATTTTAAAAAACACACAAAAATTTCAGATTTTCCATAAGGGTGCCCCAGCGTGGGATTAAAATAGCAGAATTACAAACAACTAAGTTTTTGAAATACAATGTCTATGATGATAGTGGACTATTTAACCCTTCGGATGATAACAGGGCAGATACTACAGTTATCATGTACCTGCTACTCATGCAGTTAGATTTGGTAGATCTAGGTCTCTGTATTGTGCCTGTATAGGTGTTAGATTTGGTAGATCTAGGTCTCTATATTGTGCCCGTATAGGAACATGAATCTAGTGGTTCCTGTGGGTACAAGATCTAATCCAATTAGGTAAATCCACTAGAATGAGACGACTTGTTATCTCATCTGATTTCATAGTCTATCAAGTGTACAAGATTATGATATTAGATATGATTTGAATGTAGTTGGTTTTACAGAAGTTGTTTCTAGACCCAATGCAGATTTGTGGTGGGATGTAATGAGTGATGAGATGCAAGTCATGAAGCATAGTAAGATATGGGAGCTAGTTGATTTACAGCAGAACTGCAAACTCGTCAGTTGTAAATGAAGTTTTGGACCTAAAGGATTTTAAGATAGAGTTCAGTAGTTTATGGGCTCGCTCAATTGCCTAATGGTTCACTCAGTAAGAAAGGTTAACTTTATGTTAACTTTTTTCTCGTATCCTCGTAGAATACATTTTGAGTGATTAAGGCAATTGTAGCTCATGATGATATAGAGTTACATTAGATGACTGTCAAAACCGCTTTCTTGAATAAAAACCTTTATGAAGTGGTCTATATGGTACAACCCAAAGAATTCACGATCCAGATGGAACTAACATGATTTTTTCGTTATGTAGATCAATATATGGCTTACATCAAATCTGCCGAAAATGATTCCTTACATTTTATGAGATTGTGACCTCTTTTAACTTCATGAAAAATAAAATTAAAAAGATACTTATACTGTAAGATCAGGGGGAGCAAAGTTATCTTCCTATTACTACATATGGAGGATATATTGCTCACATCAAATGTCTTAGCCATAGGTTAAGCAATTTTTGGTTAAACATTTTGACAGAAAGGACCTTGGTGAAGCATCTTTTGTCCTAAGGATTCAGATTCACCTAGATAGATCTCAACACTCATCAGGCCTCTTACAGAGTGCATACATTGAGTATATGGTACAGAGGTTTAATACGGTTAACTATAAACCTGTCATAGCACCTATCTCTCATAGTGAGAGATAATCTTTGGCTCAATATCCAAATAATAAAGTAATGAGTGAGGCTATAAGGAATGTTCCGTATATTAGTACGAGATAGCCTAATGTATGCTTAAGTATGTATTAGGCAAGACATTGCATCTACCGTTAGACTGTTTAGTCAATATCTGGTTAACTTAGGTGTGAATGATTGTAATACAATCAAGCAAATGTTGATATACTTAAAGGGAATCAATGATTATATGTTGACATGTTAAAAAGTTAAGATATTAAACCTCGTAGGGAATTTAGATTCAAATTTTAGCTATATATCCGGATGATCGAAAGTTTACTTAAGGTTACAGTTTTAAGTTTTTAGATGGTACAATGTTATGGAAGTGTGTCAAGTAGATAAGGGTAACTTCCTGAGCTATGCATGCAGAGTGCATGCTATGAGGCTACTTCACAAACAGTTTAGCTCAAAAACTTAATTTCTGAGTTGTCTGTGATTGATTCAATGGCTAGTGCCATTTGATTGTACTATGATAATCTTCTTTCCGTGTTGTTTAATAACAACAAAGAATATCACAAGGTCTCAGCATTTAAAAGTCAATTATTTTGTCATAAAGGTGTTGATACAAAAAGGTGATATTAAAGTTTGGAGCATTTAAGGACTGAGGAAATGATAGTCGATCATTTAACTAAAGAACTTTGTCCACTTGTGTTTGTGACACAAGTATACAATATGGGTGTTTTGAAGTACTTATACATTGTTAGTTAATGAATCGTTATGTTTACTCCATGTATATTTGTACATTTTGATATATTATGACAGTATGATGGTTCATCAATAAAGTTGATTATCGTTTATCCTCGGTAATACATATTATCGTATATTGTTATAATACATATAAAAGTTTTAAGGTTTGTGTCGATCTTAAGCATTTAAAGGTTATTGGGCATATATATAGATTGACCTTGAGCCTATGTCATTTAGACAAGTATAGTTTTATACAAATATCCATGAAGTTTGACATGACATAGGGGGATATAAGTTTTTAATCTCATAAAGGTTCTCTAATGTAGTTTAGCATTTAATTAGAGAACATAAAGGTTTTCTCTAATGTAGTTTAGCATTTGGTGAGAGGAAACAAGTTTTCTCTAATGTTGTTTAGCATTTAGTGGGAGAAAACAAGATTTCTCTAATATAGTTTAGCATACAGTTGGAGAAATCGAGACGTACAAATGAAGATGATATAATTTAGATCATAAAGGTATCATTCTAGTTTGTCACAGTATATTTTTCCATTCATGTTAGTGAGGTATTAGGTATTCATTACTGTATTGGATCTGTATTGCACATGATACATGCATTTGATACTTTTCAGTATCAAAAGCCTTGCAAGACGGAATGATGGATTTTCGTTATTTTTGGATCAAATGTTTTGTTTCTAAACCTAGTCAACTAATTCAGTAGTGTGGCTTAATCGAGTTTTTAAACTTGAGTCAAAACTGCATTTAATGCTTATTCAAGGGGGAGAATGTTGGACAATTTTGTCCTTTCCCATAAAATTGGACAACATTTAATTGCATTTTTAATTTTTCAATAACTTATAGATTAAGTTACATAATTTAACCCAGATAAAGATAATAAAGTGTCTCAATAAATGATCTGAATCAATGGGTTGAAGTCCGTGTGAAAAATGGATCACGATTAATGTGAAACGGACCCATATCGTTCTTGTGATGAGGAAGCCCGATATAGATGCTATATATAAAAATTAAAGTCTCTTGCAATTGCTCATATATCAATCGTAGGTAGGGACAGATCTAGAAAATTTTTTAAGTAGGGGCAAAATTTTAATGGAAGCAAAATTTTATTTTTCATAAAATCAAAAATTAAAATTATAAAATTTTATATAAAATTTTTTGTGCATCCACTTGCTCCTAATGTGGATCCGTCCATGATCGTAAGCATAAGGATTTTTTAGCTGGTTATAAGAGCCTACGTTTTGGAAAAAATGTAGAAAGAACTTACCCGCATTCCGGAGAGCAATTCTCGTAAAGGCAGCGATGTACTCGCGCTCATTTCTGCTTTGAAAATCTCGTTTGAAGTTACAAAGACTGAAATCAGGTATTTTTCGCATTTTTTTATTTCTTACCCTTCTACGTTCGATCTGGGATACATAACTAAAGTACCGTTACGTATTACACTAACTATTAGAAAGGTTGTTTCTTAAGTATATGCGCTCAAGCACACGTGTATATGTATACACTAAGTATCAAACTCAGGTCTGAAAATAATTAGAATGCTTGGTGGTGCAAGTGACTTCATCGTTGCCATTAAAATCCGTGAAATAGGCATAGAGTCAGTGTCAAGAAAGCAACAGCACTTAGGAATGGTGGTGTGTCGGCAACTTGGTGTGTGAGGGCTCGCTAAGCAAGCAAAGAGAGACTGCAGGAGCAAAAGAGTTGTGAATGCAATGATCATGCATTAGAATGTGATTCTATTTCAGAGCAATTCAATCTATCACAAGCACAGACACAGGACTGGTTGCAAGTCTAATGGACCGCAATCTGTCACCTTTCGCCAATCAAGCATGCAAGGTGAAGAGAGAGTATAATCCCACGTGAGAAATGACTGCAGAATAAGCTCAAATCAAACTAGATAAGCACAAATTAATATATCTTTCAACGTAACATCAATTATCATGTATCATTCCTTTTCTTGTAGTTTCTCTGTGTTCATTTCGCTTGATTCATGCCTTGCAACTAATTGATTACTCATACATTTATACATTCTTTATTTCATATTTATTTAATCAATTTATAAAATAAAATATATGAGATAAATATTTATTAAAATATTATATTAAGTTAGTTTGCTAAGTACTCTTTGTTCTAAATCAACGTCAAGAAGTAAAGGAAATAGTTGATCTTCCGCAGCCTCTTAAGAAGTGGTTGAGTTGATGGAGTGTGAAAGTATGAGATTAAAAGGCCTTGTATTTGAATCTCCTTATTTAGGCTCTCTCAATTAAACCTGTCGTACAGAATTTGTCCGTCAATTTAAAAATTTACTCAATACATATTCAAAAAATAACGGATCTTCCGCTTCAAAAAATAATAATATTCTGCCAACTGGAAAGAAAAGAATAATTCTGAACACATCCTGTCATCAATCAACTTATCCGTAATCCCAGAAACGAATGAGCAGAGGGCACTGGGACTACGTGGAATACACGATTTGAAGGTGCAGATTTGAATTGATCCAAAAACACTTTTTTTCAGGAGTATGATAAGCATACTATGGAGGACCATATCCATGCATTGCTCCTTTTGTTGGTACGAATCCAAGCGAGGGAAGCTAAGGATATACCCATCAAGTCAGTCACCTGATCGAAATAATGACTGCTTCGGAAGACGATTCATGGAGACATTTAATTGCAGGTATCCTGGACTGGATTAACTTATCTTACTATGCTGAAAACCAACCTGTGCTGCTAATATTGACAGCTCTCGCGTTTTTTTTCCAATTTTGAGGTTTCCCTGCGCACAGGAAAGCTCAGAGGAGAATGGTAAACGACAACACTGAAAAAGAAAAGAGAAGAGCCTTTGCTGTGCTGTTTAAGTACTGAGCAACGGTGATAATAATAATACAATTTACAAGTCATATATATATAGAAGTGATAAAGATACAATGAATAAAATCTAATCTTAATCAAATCAATTATCTTAATTAACAAATATTATCTAATGCGCCACGCACAAGCTAAAGGATGAGAAGAAAGCCAGAAGCAAAATGATAAAACCGTTGCTTAGAGAGAGGCTTAGTTAAGATATCAGCAAGTTGATTAGATGACGATAAAATTCCAACACTAACTTCTTTTGAGATCACAAACAAAGTGAAAGCCAATTTCTACATATTTAGTGCAAGCATGAAACATAGGATTGAAGGATAAGAAAACCTCACCAACATTGTCACTCCGAATATGAGGAGGAGCAGTAAGAGTCACAAGTAATTCACGAAGAAGCTTCGTAAGCTACTTAACCTCAATACAAGCATTCGCAACTGCCTTGAATTTAGGTTCGGTAGAGGACCGAGCCACCGTGCGTTGCTTGGTAGACTTCCAAGCTAAGAAATTATTGCGAAACAAATTAAAAATCCTCCAGTCGATCGACGGTCATCAGGACAACCCGCCCAATTCACATCACTGAAAATAGTTAATTTATCTATAGCTCTACGAGAAATCAATGATAACATTGTTATTGTACCTTGTAAGTATCTGAGTAAACGCTTGAGAGCTTGAAAATGAGTTAAAGTGGGCTGATGAAGAAATTGGCATAACTTATTTACAGCAAAAGAAATGTTTGGACGGGTGAGAGTAATGTATT
>JANSVA010000002.1:42093727-42109069 GCA_025504915.1 Erythroxylum reticulatum | reverse complement strand
TAAAGTGGGCTGATGAAGAAATTGGCATAACTTATTTACAGCAAAAGAAATGTTTGGACGGGTGAGAGTAATGTATTATAAGATGCCACAAATTTTACGATACATAATAGCATCATTCTACGAAAGAGGAGTGCCTTGTAATTTGGACAAAATAGAACCCGTAACCATTGGTGTAGAACTCGATTTACAATTGATCATCCCCATGTTTTCCAAAATAGAAAAAAATATAATTTTTCTAAGATAATAGTAGACCATGTGAATGAGGTAGCACTTCTGTGCCCAGAAAATGATGAAGATCACCCAGGTCACGTAAGGAAAACTCTTGTGCCAATTGAGAAACAATAGATGAAACAAGGTGAGCATTATTGCCAGTGATGACCAAATCATCAAAGTAGACTGGGAGAAAACACAAGTTGCCACCTGCATTAAAAATGAACAATGAAGAATCTGCATGAGAACCAACAAAACCAATAGTGGTTAAAAAGCTGCTTAGTTGTTGATACCAGGCACGTGGTGCCTGTTTGAGCCCAAATAACAATTTCCATAATTTCCAAACGAGATAAGGATGTGAAGGATCAATAAAGCCTTGCGGTTGCACCATGTATATAGTTGCATTCAGTTCACCATTCAGAAAAGCATTACTAACATCTAATTGTCTAAGAGACCAGCCCCTTGATATTGCTATATTGAGAACATATCGGATTGTCATAGGCTTCACTACAGGACTAAAAGTATCATTGCAATCCAACCCATATTCCTGAGTATAACCTCTTGCAACCAGCCATGCTTTCAACCGTTCCACAGTCCCATCTGCCTTTCTCTTGATTTTAAAAACCCATCGACAATGTTGTTATTTGGTGGGCAAGGCACAAGGTCCCAAGTTTGGTTTCGTTGAAGAGTTTGAAACTCATGTTTCATGACTTCTTTCCATAGAGGGTCTTTGTAGGCTTGAGAGAAAGAATTAGGTTCACAAGTTCTATTGGAAGAAGAGGAAACAATGGTCAAATAAAGTCTTTTCTTTTGATTGGGGTTAGGTCGAAGAAGCATGGAATGGATACGTTTAGGTGGTGTGGGTTGTAAGGAATTGGCGGGTGTAGGATGAATTGATGAATCTAGTTTTGAATTTAAATCCAAAAGAAGTTGAATAGCATCTGTTTCAGAAAGTGGCTGGACAAGATTGTAAGTATTGACCAAATTATTTGACAGAGGACAAGATGGACCGAGATTAGAGGATTGTGGAGAGTTATTAATAAGATCACGAAAAATGTGATTTAATGGTGCATGATGTGGGTCACATGAAAATTGATATAGATGGACAAGATTTGGGTGGGATACGAAATCATATGTAGGAGTAGAAGTGGGTGGAGATTGGTATGGATTATATAAAATCTAGTCATGGTTAGGCAACATGTTTGACGTTGTTAGTTCCATGTCCTGCTAAGAATTTGAAGGAATAGATAAAGGGAAATCAAATATCATACATTGAGAATCCAGAGTTGGCGGATCATGTGAGGAATCATGATGAAAAAATTGTAGCCATGGAGTGGAGTTGGCAAGATCACGTTGGGTAGACTTGATCTCTTGAAAGTCTGAAACTTTATGGAAGGAAAAGAAGGACTCATCAAACTCAACTTGACGCGCATAAATAATTTTTCCAGTTTCTTTATCTAAGCAACGGTAACCAAGATAATAAAGAGAATAACCTAGAAAAACACACTGCTTGGTTCGAAATGAAAACTTATGTTTATTAAATAGTCGAAGTAGAGGATAAACAACATACCCAAAAACTCGAAGAAATTGATAATCAGGAATTTGATTGTAGAGAATTTGGAATAGAATTTGATTTATCAAAGATTTGGTAGGCAGACGATTTATAAGAAAAATGACTGTTTCAAAGGCAAAATGCCAAAATTTGAAAGGTGCACCATACTGACCAAGTAGAGCAAGACCAATGTCAACAATATTCCTTATTTTTATTTCAACAGTGTCATTTTGTTTATGGGTATGAGGATGCATAATTCTATGATGAATCCCTACACTTTGAAAATATTTATGTAATGATCGAAATTCACCACCCTAGTCAGATTGGAATTGCTTAATGGTGGAATTGAATTGTTTTTCAACTAGAGTTTTAAACTGGCAAAATACTTGGAAAACATCCTTTTTATTTTTCAATGGAAAGAAGCATGTAAATAAAGAACAATCATGAATAAAGATAACAAAATATTTATGACCAAAGGAAGAACAAATGGGAGCAAGACCCCAAACATCTGAGTGAATTAAATCTAAAGGTCTAGCACTACGATGATGAGTAAGATGTAAAGAGATCCTATGTAATTTGCCTAAATAACAAGAAAGACATTTGATAGAGGGCAACTTTGAAGAAAAACACGGTAATTGAAATTGACGGACTAAATTGTGAACTGTCTAAAAGTTTGGATGACCAAGGCGAGTGTGCCAACTTTCCAACGTGACTAAATAAGCTAGAGCATCCAAATTTTGCTGTTGATGAAGAGTATCACATAATTTACAAAGCCCTAGTTCACTTGTTCCGCGCAACAGAATTCTCTTAGTAATCTGATCCTTCACAAAATAACAATTATAGTGAAATTAAAAGAAACAGTTGTTATCACAACAAAAAATTTTAACAGATAGCAAATGTTTGGTTATGTTAGGATCATGTAAAATTTGATGTAAAAATAAAAGTCTGGAAGAAGATGCGATGAAACTTGAGCCAACATAAGAAATTGGTAACCTTGCATCATCTCCAACAAGTACCATATCCTTACCCTTGTATTCATCAGTAATATGAAGAGACTCCAAATCAGGGGTGACATCATGGTTTGCACCAATATTAGGGTACCAAGTAAAGGACTGGTCATCCTGTGAAGAGGTAGGAGCAGTCATAGATAAATTTTCTTGAGTTGGCATGTGTCTATTATGCTGTTGTCCTTGTGTTCGAGTCCGTGGCACAAAATTATTATCAAAACGACGTCTACAATCAATAGCTATATGATTATTATAACCACAAATTTGACAAGTTGGTCGTGAAGAATTGCTTTTGAAAGATGAAGAAGAAATAAAACTATGTTTGCCTCTGTTCCCACGGCCTCTACCACTCAAATGAGAAGAATGGGAACATTGAACCATATTCACTATTGGTAAATAGACTTGTTGAGGTTTAAGCAATAACTCATGGGCAACTATTTGGCCATGTGGTTCATTGAAGGAAACCGGTCTTGGTCTTTGTTGTAATCCACCAATAATCCCATTATATTCAGCTCCGAGTTTTCAAAAGACAATAGCATTAAATTCAGCGGAGAAATAAATTGATTTACAAGACTTGAAGAATCAGCAATAGATTTAGCTTGATACAAATATTTAGAGACAAACTTGTCATCCTTGGAAAGGTTGTGAAATCCGATAAACAATTGAATTCGTTGAGAATGGCTCACAACTCCATGTGCAACGGCTAAAGCATTCCAAATTTTTACAAAAGTTGTAAGTCCAATCAGATGTAGATAAACTTCCCCGGTGATGGAAGATAACAACCAAGAAAACAGGATTTGATCTTTAGAAAACCAACCTAAAAAGGCTAAATTTAGTTCCATTTGGTTTGTAGAGGAGTTGAATAATTCTTTAGGACGTGTTGGTTTTGTACCAGAAATAATTCCTTGTAGATTGTAGAAATTTAATAAAGGAGAAAATTGAAGCTTCCAAGGGTATAGTTTTTAGAGGTGAGTTTTATTGAGAAGGTTTAGCTAATATGAAGAGGATTTGTGTGTGGTGAACCAGAACAAACAATAGGAGACAGAATAGGAAGAGACACTGAATAGGTGGAAGGAGAAGTTGAAATTGACGAAGAAGAAATAGAAACTGGATTAGCCATTGCAGGGCTCTGTTACCAACTTAGATAAAAGAGAAGCTCCTTTGGCTATTTAAGTATTCAGTAACAGTGATAATAACAATACAAGTCATATATAAAGATACAATGAACAAAATCTAATCTTAATCAAATCAATTATCTTAACTAACAAATATTATCTAATAATCCACCTAACAACTACTGATGGCTTAATGGAAGACTTCAAGCCCCTTTTGTACCGGATAAATCTTTCCATGACATGGCTAATATATCAGGGTAATTTGAGCTTGCAACAGCAACTTCCACATCCACCTTCAAATTTGATTCTTGAAATTTTGTGAACTTTTAAGTTGTAATTATCCTCGTAACCACAATTGAGTAACAGGAAATGTGTTCCAACCCATCAATTTTGATATATGCAAGCTACAACATCCATTGATCAGAAACTACAGGCTGACAGAAACAAAAGTTTCATCAAACATATTGTAATAGCAATTACAGCTGGCGGAGTGAACACATTGAACAAGAAGAATTAAGCCTTCGCTTTTCCAGTCTGAAGAGATTGAATCCGCTGTTGTAACTTTAAGACCTGTGGAAATGACAAGATTATTGGAAAACATTAGCAACTATCAACCTAATGGTCTACTGAGTAAGCATAGTAAGGCAATAGCCACAAACAACAATGAACAGCACAGTTGAATTTTGGACTCAAACTAATCCCTCACTATTGTTAGAGAATATATAAAACCAATTGAGTTGGTCTCACACAACAGCTTAAACTATTGTGATGAAATGGTCACTTAACTTGGTATCAGAGCCTCTATGACCAAATGGTCATGAATTCGAATCCTACTACCCACCTATTCTAATTAAATTAAGCACAAGGTAAAGTAGGCCTGTGCAAGTTTCAAGCCCAAAGGGCTTTCACTTGAGGGGGTGTGTTAGAGAATATATAAAACCAATTGAGTTGGCCTCACACAACAGCTTAAGCTATTGTGGTCACTTAACAACTATTATCGTATTGAAAGTCCTAGGAAATACACTGTTCAAACTTCAACAGAAAATGCCCATTAATCCCTTCATGTGCAAGTGAAACAGACATAGGAAAAGCAACTAAAAATGTCGGAGATAAAGCCAATTAAGTCAAAATGAATGAGTGGATCAGGACCAATTCATGATAAAACTGTTTATATTGAAACCGAGTTCTCCGATAAGAGTTCAGCTTGATTTGAAATTGCAGAACTAAATAAGACAAGATTAATGAAGGCTAGGAAAATGGTGCTCAATATATGGCATAGTGATACATAGCATGCTTTACAAGTTAAGGTCAGGATCTGCTAAGAAAATGGTGCTCAATATATGGCATAGTGATACATAGCATGCTTTACAGGTTAAGGGCAGGATCGGTAATTTAGAACGGATGATGAAAGAAAATGAAGGTATTCACTGTTAGAAAGTTTTTGATTATGAAGACAATGAAAATAACTATGAATGTATTGAATAATATATTCCCTAGAACTTCCCAATACAATATCAAAGAACTAACAACAAAGTGAAGCAGTGAAGTGGAATTTAATCTATTATCCTAATATGTGATAATTTGAAATGTGCAAATATTTACTCATATAGCTAGTGGTCGAAAGCACAAACCTTGTTTCAAAAGTGGTCCCAGCAGATAATATGGTATATCATATCCATCCAACAAGATTTCTGTTAAATGTTTAGCCTACTTTGCAAAGTTACACCAATTTTGCATACTTCACACTCCATGTAAACTGCTAAACAAGTAACTTGAACCCCCACTCATTGGAACCAATAATTCAGGTTTTAATCCTCAATTTTTGACACAGCTGAGGGTGTTTTCTTGTTTGAATGGTAAGAATATGGTCACAGAGTTGGCAAACCACTGTCACAATTAAGACAAGCTACATAGCTACTGGATGGTCAAGAAATAGAATCCAAATAATATTATATCAACACAATAGTAAGCTCTCTTTTGCAGATCATGCATTATCCTAGTGATATTCAGAATGAGTGATTAAAAACAAGGCAGAGGTATCATTAGACCAGAGTCCAGAACATTACTCCATCTCTCTTGCTATTTTGCTTCTCTTCCAGGTCTCGAACAGTTGCATCAAGGCGCTTCCTACAGTGTATCAAAATGGATCTAAAGTCAAAGGAAAAGAAACAATGACATACAACATACCATGACAGCATATATCACCTATGGCACCAAGAAAAGCTTGCACAATCTACAGTTACCAACATAAACACCTAATTTGACATTTAAGCACAAATAAACGACCCAAATCAAAAGGAAAGACAAAACAAAATCTTTAGTCCATACAATTTTGTCCACTCTATAAGTTAGGAAAACAAGAAAAAATCTGCAACTAAATTGTTAGAGAACGTACAATTCAGCAGAGATGTAGTCAATTCTCTTCCGGACGTTGGCATTAGCCTCGGCTAAGTCCTGCTTGACGAGCACCGGACCTATCAATTTGTAAACATTCGCACCTTCACTCAATAAATCCAACTCCTACTACCAGTAAAACCCAATCAATGAATCAGATACTTTCCAGAAAAACAATAACTAAAAGAAAAACAAAAAAACTAGAGAGACAGTAACCTTGAGGACGAGCTCGTTCTCCCCGAGCTGGATGGTGTACTTTTTCCTCACTTGGTGGTTTTTTGCTATATCTGCGTGCAAAAAGAAATATTAAACAAGAAGAATAAGAATGAGAAAAAAAATCAGTGATTGAAACTCATACCTTTCTGTAGTTTGCTTAGATCATTGGCTTTATTCTCTAGATCGCGTTGGAGTTCCCGTATTGTCGTAGACGACGCCATGTCTGTTCCGTCCTCCACTCTGTAAGTTTTAGCCGACTACTCGGTTTTATTAGGGTGCACAGAGTTTGGACCTTACTTGTTTGGTCGGCCCAAATCTGTAGTCGTCAAAGCCCAATACTAAGTCAAGTCAATCCACATTTGTGCACTTGCATTTGAAGAAGTTATAAGAGGCTAAAGAGGAGGAGGACACTTATAGTGTGAAAAAGTATTTGGTAGCTATAGTGGATGTTGTTGGAGTAAAGTGGATAAAACTGTAATATTGGTGAGAATAGCATCTGTTTGTAGAATACGTTGTCTTTGATCAGGAATCTTTAAAAGTGGAAGATCTTAACAAATCTGCTTTAGATGCTTGACAACCTTGGGTTGATCCTTTGTTTAAGGTAGTGAATTCTTTTTCAAAAGCTTAGATAAGTTTAAAGTATAAGATGTCATTTGTGGTATGAACTCACGAATATAGTTGACAATCTCGTAGAATTGTTGTATCTGTTTGATCGTCAGATGTTCATTAGGAAAATGTTCTTTGATAATCCAACAACATTGTCAATGGACAACCTTAGCTAGGTGACAATCTACTCATTACTTCTTCATCCATCATCGTCCATGAAGAGAAACACATACTGGTGTTCTTTATACAAAACATCGTGTCCAATTTTATCATACATCTTTATTTTGGCCACAACATCAGGACAATGTGCTTTAAGCTTTGCGAGATTTTCTTAAAGAGATTAATCACTTTTTAAATATACCAGTTCTTTCTGCTTCTATTAGACCATATCCCAGTGAATTTATTCCTGGTGAACCAGAAACACCAGAGTTGATTGTTTAAATCCAATAAATCAATAATCAACTTACATTAAATATAAAATCAAAACACAAAGCCTATCTTAAACTTACTCTCACCTAAGCCACTAAGTAAATTTAGTTAATTGAAACAGAAAACATAGCCAAAAATTAAAAAGAAGAATAATCCATTGTGTATCCCCTTTTCTCCAATACAATTCATATGTATTTCAATAGAGATGTGGTCTTTATCGAATCTTTAATTCAATCTTTACTTCTCTGTCGCTTTAAAGTTAAAAAATGTATTTTAAGCTTGAACTCTCTTTGATTGCCTTTCTTAATTGCCTTTTATGCTTCAAAGCCAGCTTTGTATTAGACATGATAAATCATACTATTGTATACAATAATCGTATCACTTAAAATCACTTCAAGCTCAACAATCACACAAAAATAGGGTTTATAAAGCTTACACGAACAATGGACATAGTCATGTCCATCACCGCTTCGGCATGTCTACCTCAACACGGGAGAAAACAATGTCATTTGTACACAATTATAAGGACTTATACGATCCCTCACATGATCATGAACATATCCCATACGAGCATGTCCTCCATCAACACGGGTATGTCCTTCCAAAATAATTTCAATTATTCTGTTTTCTGCCTAAATTTCACTCGACTTCTACTCCTTTCTATTCATGAAGGAATGAGGACCTAAAAATTTGGTAGAAATGAATTAAGTACCAAAACATAAAAACTTTCAAATAAATAATCAAAATGCACTAAACTTGAGACTAAAAACATAATTTATTAAGCATTTACACTTAAACGTTTTCTTGTCTTAAAGCAAATCATAACCCAAGTCATAAAACTTAAAGAAAATTCATCCCATTTCAATTTTGATCTATCTATCCACACTTTAAATTATCATATCTTATGAATTAAATTAACTTACAATTAAACTCTAGCCTTCCTAGAACAAACTTCTATATATCAATATTAATAGCAATCAAATTGACAATCTTTCTAAAATTAAAAACATGAAATTCCATATCCTCACAAAAGATTCACTCTATTCACCAAAAGTGTTTAGCATGGAAAATATAATGAAACTCTTAAATCAATACATAGAAAGAATCTTAACCATAAGTTTGCAATAAAATAACTTTTGCACCAAGAAGTAAACTAGAAGCAAAAAGCAAAAGATCTTTTAAACATGGTATAACAGGGCTCATGTAAAGGTATAAAAAGAATAATTATAAAGGTAACAATGTGAAGAAAATTTACATAAACAAAAGTACATAAAACTTGGTATTTTATAATATAGGTCCTTTAAACAAAGATTTCAACAGGAACAATAATAATTCTTCTCACTCTCTAAGCTTTCTTTTCTCTCTTTTTTTTTCAAACTTGTAACTTTAAGTCACTTTGGAGAGAATAAAAGGCTGTAACAACAGTGCACTTGACAAGTGATAAACTTATGCACCATAAGTCCTAAGCACAATGGGCCTTCTTTTTAAAATTCTTCAATATAATCCAAGTTTTATGTAACCAAGTAAATGCATATTTATCAGGTTCAAAAATAAATGAAAAGTATTCAAGAAAAACAAGATAATTGGTTATCATCAATTAAAGAAAAGGATAAATCTAAAAATTAATTTACTCCCAATGGATAAAATATGGTAGATAATAATCAAAGAAAAATAGGCTAAGATAACTAGTCAAATCTAAATGTCTTTATCATTTTAATGCCTCTAGCCTAACGATATGATCTCAACATGAATAATAAAAGAAAGTTCAAGAACCATCTAATTGTGCATGATAGATAAATAACAAACCATCTAACTGTGTATGATAGATAAATAACAAAGAATAAAAGAACATAATATAGTAATTAGTTGCTCTAAGGGTCGAAAGCTCACGTCTAGGCTTAATATGTGTAAACAATTTGCAATTTTCATTCAAATCAACTATTTTAATGACTACTAAAAATATGTCTTATAAAAGCAAATCTATTCCAACTTTTCTCATTTGCACACTAATTCAACTCAATAATCAATAATAACCTAATTCATTTCAGACATATTTTAACTAAAATGAGATTTTAGTTAATAAGAATAAATAATAAGAATTATAATAAGCTTTATAATCAACCCAAATTCAAAAAAATTATTCGAAATTTTCATTACACCTCTTTGTCGTGCTTAAAAGACAGAGTGAGAAAGGAATAATGACGTAATACTTCCTTTAATAATAAGTATTACAATTTTGAACTTGTCACAATTTTTATCCCAAACTAAGTACAATTATCTTTGCAAAAAGAAAAATAAAAGGGATAAAATCTGAAAAGAGAAATAAATAACAATTAAATGAAAGTAAAAGGTAATAACAATGTAAAAGGAGTTTAGTAGCACAACCTTGCTAACTATTAAGACAAAACCAAATAACAAACAATAAAGTGAAAATGAAAATAAAAAGAAACAAAACACCTAATATGCATCATGAATCTTTGTTGTGTCCATCATTTTGTCACTGTTACTTAAGTATCCTCAAGTGATGCCTTAAAAGTGGCTCAAGCATGGTTCGTTAATCAATTCCAATTATGTGTTAGTTAATTTTGTCTACGTATGGACAAAATTAATTGAAACAAGATTAGAACACTATGATATGGCAGCTCTAATGGGTGGGGGCAGTATAGAGACTACGAGGTGTCCTAACATCATGACCATAAACTCCCTCATTTATCTGATATGCCTTTAACTACATTACACGCTCCATCAGCTCCTACTGTCTGGTCCAAATTGTAATACGTAACGACACCTTAGTTACGTGTCCAGATCTAACGTGAAAAGGCAAGAAATGAAGAAATGTGGAAGTACTTGATTTTGGTCTCCATAACTTCAAACAAGTTTTTCGAAGCCGAAATGAGCACGAATCCACCGTCGTCTTTACGGAAACTCCTCTCCAGGACACGGGTAAGGTATTTCTACTATTTTCTCAAGACGTAAACTCTCTTAACGGATCAAAGAATCATGACGCTTACAATTGATTATCTGAGGAATTGCAGGAGACCTTAACCTTTATATAACATTCATATTGGGTTTTCCTATCACAAGGTCGATATAGGTCTGGTTTACACTAATAAGGATTCATTTTTACCTAGACTTTGACCTATTAATTTAGATCATATATTTGGTCACTTTATTATCTTTGTATGGATCAAATTACGTAACTTAACTAATAAGTTATTCAAAACTAAAAAATGTCATTAATAGTTGTCTAATTTTATGGAAAAGGATAAAATTGTCCAACATTCTCCCCTTTGGACACACCAATTGCAGTTTTGACTCTAGTTTTAAAACTCAGTTAAGCCATATTATTGAATTAGACGAGTAAGTTTTAAAAACAAAACATCTGATTCAAAGATAAAGAAAGTCCATTATTCTGCCTTGCAAGACTTTCAATACTGAAAAGTGTCAAATGCATGTGTCATGTGCGACATAGATCCATACAATCACGTATACCTAATACCTCAATAACATGAATGGGAAAATGGAATGTGGCAAACTAGGATGATACCATTATGATCTAAATTATATCATCTTTGTTTGTAGGTCTTGATTTCTCCAACTTTATGCTAAACTGCATTAAAGAAATCATGTTTTCTCTTACCTTGTTTTCTCTCACCAAATGTTAAACTAAATTAGAGAAAACCTTTATGTTCTCCAACTGAATGTTAAACTGTATTAGAGAACCTTTATGGGATTAAAAACTTATATCCCCCTATGTCATGTTAAATTTCGTAGATACCCGTATAAAATTGCAGGCGTCTAAATGACATAGGCACAAGGTTAATTTGCATATATGCCTAATGACATTTAATTGCTTAAGATTGACACAAATTTTAAGACTTTTATATGTATTATGACAATGTATGATAGCATGTATTATTGAGAATAAATAATGATCATCTTTATTGATGAATCGTCATATTATCATGATACATCAAAATGTACAAATATACATGGAGCAAACATAATGATCTGCTAATTAACATTGTCTAAGGACTTCAAAACACCCATACTATATACTTGTGTCACATACATAAGTGGGCGAAGTCCTTCAGATAATGGATCGACTTACAGTTTCTCAATCCTTAAATGCTCTAAACCTTAATGTCACCTTTTCGTATCAACACCTTTATGACTAAATAATTGACCTTTAAATGCTAAGATCCTGTGCCATTCTTTGTTGTTATCAAACAACACAACAAGAAGATTACCACAGTATAACCAAATGAGTCTAGCTACTGAATTAACCACAGACAACTCAGAAATCAAAATTTTAAGCTAAACTGTATGTGAATCAACCCCATAGTATGCACTCTACATTCATAGTCGAGGAAGTTACCCATGCCTTCTTGACACACTTCCACGATATTGTACCATCTATAAACTTAAAATTGTAACCTTAAGTGGACTTTCAACCATTCGAATACATAGCTAAAATATGAATCTAAATTCTCTACGAGGCTTAATTTGTAGACTTTTTTATATGTCAACATATAATCCTTAATTCTCTTTAGTATCTCAACACTCACTTGACTGCATTTCAGTGGTTTACACCTAGGTTAACCAGATATTGACCAAATAGTCAAATGGTGAATGCAATGTCCTACTTAGTACATAGTCGAGCATACATCAAGCTATCAACCGTACTAGATACGGAACATTCCTCATAACCTCTCTCTTTACTTTATTCTTTGGATATTGTACTAAAGATTATCTCTCATTATAAGAGATAGGTGCTATGACAGGTTTACTGTTAACCGTATTAAACTTTTGTAATACATACTCATGTATGCATTCTACGAGAGGTCTGATGAGTGTTGAGATTTGTCCCTATGAATTTGAACACTTAGGACAGAAGATGTTGCACCAAGATCCTTCATGTCAAAGTTCTTGATCAAAAGTGGCTTGACCTTATACAACATGATCAAGTAATTTGACGTGAGCAATATATCATCCACATGCAGTAATAGGAAGATAACTTTGCTCCCCTTGACCTCATCATCTTTTAACTTTGTTTTCTATCATGCCGAAAGAGGCCAATCCTTATCAAATGTAAGGTATCACTTTTAGGAGATTTGATATAAACTACATATTGATCTGCATAATGTGTAAACCATGTCAGTTCCATTTAGATCTTGAAATCTTTCAGCTTGTACCATATGGACTACTTTATAAAAGTCTTTACTTAGGAAATCAGTTTTGACAGCCATTTGATGTAACTCTATATCATCATGAGCTACAATTACCTTAATCACTCAAAATATATCCTATGAGGATATGGGAGAAAAGGTAACATTAAAGTCAACATTTCTCCCTAAGTGAACCATTAGGTAACTGAGCGAGCCCATAAATCGTTGAACTTTATCCTGAAATCCTTTAAGTTCAAAACTTCATTTACAACTGATGGGTTTGCATTTCCGATGCAAATCAACTAACTCTCAGACCTTACTATATTTCGTGGCTTGTATCTCGTCATTCATGGCATCCTACCACATATCCGTATTGGGTCTAGAAATAACTTCTGTAAAAGTAACTAGATTTGTAACATGTCTAATAACATAGTCCTATACACCTGATAGACTATGTAATCAGATGAGATAGTTGTTCGTTTCTCTCTAGTGGATTTACTTAACTGTATTAGATCTTGTACCCCCAGGAACCTCTGTGTCTACAGGTATGAGTTCATGTTCCTATATAGGCACGGTACAGAGACCTAGATCCATCGAATCTAACTATATAAGTAACAGGTCAATGATAACTGTAGTATTCGTTGTGCTATCATCCGAAAGGTCAATGGGTCCACCATTATTATAGACATCATATTCTAGAAACTTAGTTGTTTATGATTCCACTATTTTGGTCCCTCCTTCTTTACGGTAAAAGTTGTAGCATTAAAATAGTCGAGATGTCTTACTAAATAGCAATGAGCAGAACGAGCATACAATTTATTTTTATAAAGATTATACTACCTCAGTAGGGTAGCCTCATACATGAATGTGTACACGACTGGGTTTCCACACTTCTAAATAATCAGGTAGAATAGCCCTGTTCTGCATTGACTTCTTCAAGTCCTTTAGGATGCAGTTATGCCTTTCGACAACACACCATTTTACTTAAAACTACTCGGTATAGTGAATTAAGTCAATATTTCAACTGATTCTAAATATCTGGCAAATAGACCTTTTAAAGTCCTGAAACATGATGTTTTTCATGATATTTTCCTCCACCGTCAAATCTGACTATCTTGATGAATTTTCCTAATTGGTTCTCAACCTTCAGTCTTTAAGCAAGAACACATAACTGTAATGGGAATAATTATCAATAACTGTCATAATACATTTGGAATAGCATAATGCAATTGTATAAGGTCTATCGATATCTTTATGTATCATACTCAACAAGTTATAAACACAAGTTGTCCTCAATATCCTTATTAGTCAACTTATTCTTACAACAGTCAACACATGTTCCTAGATCATCATAATATAAAATTAAGAAATGCTTTCCTTGATCAATCTTTCAACCTTCGCTCTTGAAATGTGGCTTAAACTTTTATGCCACACTATGTATAACTTCTCATTCATAAGGGTCCTTCATTTCATAACTTGTTTAGCAAGATACGAAGAAGCATTTATCTAATTCGAGATAAGACACATTTTATACAAACCATATGATAAAAAGGTTGTACCGTTATGTTTTGCATTAAATAACAACTGTACAATAAAAGCATTAAATACAAAACATGAACACTCTTTGTCCAAAATTGATCAAAAGATCATATATAAAATGTGTTGTGTAAAACCCAAATGAACCTTACTACAAGGTTCAGTACATACATTCCCTATAGATAGTACTTATACTTTTTCATTTTTGTGAACCATTAGTTCCTCCTTCCCTTTAATTTGGCTTTATCCTGGACATGAACCGCTGCATTGTGGAAGCACCTTGATAAAATGTTGCACTAAATAGCCACCAAGTACTTAATGCGACTATCGCAAATTAGATTCATTAATTAATAAGCCAAAGAGTTACCTAATGGTCTCAGTCTTTCATTTTAAAGCTCACACTACTAGTTTCTTTATGTCCTTGGGACCTTTAGTAGACGGTTAGGAATGAATCTCTTAATGGTCATCAGATATAATACGTTAGACTGATCCTAGCCTTCATAGGTTGTTTTATGAACTCTCGAGTTCATGGATGTAGGTAGAGATGGCCTATCTGTCTGTATGACCATATCAACCTCAGCTATCTCCGTAGCATTCAACACATCCTTCGTCTACTTTTTTGTATTAAAATCGGTTAGGGTTTCAACTGTGACATTGATTTAGTTGATTGAAAAGGTGACTTCAAGAAGATAATGTTTAAATCAGCACAAATGTAGGACAACAACAATAATCAAAGCCATTGAATAGTATCTTTACTGAAAATCCAATCAAACATACTATGAAACACTTTTGGGTTGAATACATAGTATATGCAATTAGACCTCCAACTAAAAGCAATCAGAATACAAACTATCAACTCTTATGACACTACCACTTTTGGGCAAATAAATCACTTGAGCAATAACTTTCCTCTATCTAATGCCTTTATTCACATCTCAAAATGTTATGTAAGGCCAACACCTTTGGGCAAAATAACCAAACATAAAATCACAAACATACTCCATCATGTAAGCAGAACAATTCAAAATATTGACTTGAAAGGCCACTTTGGTGACTGTATTCTCATCAACACTCAAAAAGTTCACAAACACAAGGGATACATCTTTATG
>JANSVA010000002.1:42042373-42053625 GCA_025504915.1 Erythroxylum reticulatum | reverse complement strand
TATAAATCACATAAAATAAAGTAAAATATATTAAATAATTAATACTAATATTTTTATATTATTAATAATAAAATAATAAATTTCCTGCAACTATCATTTTAATATAAGGGGTATAAAAGTCATTTATTATACATTACATTACATTCTATTTCATCTATCTTCCAAACAATATTTCATTACATTATATTACGAACTCTTCCATATCTTTCAAATAACTTTTTACTATATTATATTTTATTCTATTATAAAATGATTCGTTCCGTTTTATTCTATTTTATTATATTGTATTAATCAACATCTAACCAAACAGGCCTAACGGAACATGTGCTCCAGCCCGTTGTGATGTCCATTTGCTTATGTTCCCAAAGGCCTGCTTTATAACAATTCTGGATGCACTAGGCATTTCATATTTTCACCATCTTCTCGTGACCATTGTCCTAGTCTGTCTCACTCTCACCTTAATCCAGTCAAAACAGTACTGAGCTTTTTTAGGTTGAGCACAGATGACTTCCCACGAGGACCACAGTCATCCCCACGGCCAGCAACACCACCACCATGATCACCATGACCATGCCCATGAGTACCTATCTATTGCAAAGTTTCTAAATTTCGGTACTGTTTTGCTTTCAAGCTTACTGAGATATAATTGCTAATGGTCGCAACAGGAAAACAACGTCATGGGTAGGCCCAGATGGGAGGTTGTACCATAGTCATGATGGGCTGGCACCACACTCGCATGAACCAATATATTCTCCTGGCTACTTCACCAGAAGAGCTCCCCCACTTCATAACAGGGATTTCAATGAAAGAGCTTTCACTGTTGGGATTGGGGGCCCTGTTGGTACTGGGTATCTTCTGTTTTTCCTGCAACATTCTCTTGATTTCTTGCAAGTCGTACGATTCAATACTATTGCTTTCATCCTTGTATCTTGTTTTATCTGTACTCGTGGTGCAAACCTTTTTTTTTTTTACCCCCTTAAAGTTTGTTTAGTGGCTCAATGTATTCCCCCTTTCCGAAATGACTATTGCCTTTTACATGAAATGTTCTTGAGGTTTGCGTTTGTTTTCAGAAGGAACTACCAGTCTTCCTGTGCATAATGTGAAAGGCATCCAGATTCAAGTTCAACTTAATGCATATCTATTCATTTACTAGCATTTTAGTCACTGCTAATATGCAAATTTCAACATTGGTATGCCTTCTCGAAATGGGAATTTGTATCATCTTGGTTTCTCTTCCAGATATTCGTGTTGCGTTGGCTTGGTTTGTATACTAATTTCTTAGCTTCTTGAAATTCAATTATAGAGCTGATAAATCTCATTTTACATTTTCCAGGAAAACAGCTTTAATGTTGGCATTATGTAAATTCTTGAGAGACAAATACAGCCTTGCGGCAGTAAGTTTCATATGTTTGTTATACACTTGTTGCTGAGATTCATGCCTGTACATTTTTTAGCTTCAGTTGGCAAGTTTCTAAATGTGGAAAAAGCAAATTTATCTTTTATCTTCTTTCTTTTTTTCGTGTGAACATTGGTTTAATCACTGAAAGTTGAATTTGATATTGTGTACGGTTTACAAGAACATGAGTTTCATGTTTAGTACACCCCTAGAAACTGTAAACAAAATGCTACTCAAAATGCCCAGTATGGACCCCTGGAGGAAATCAAATCCGCCAGCCCTCTCTGTGAGAATCAGTTCGTTATGTACTTGTTTAAGGATTTGTAGATTTTATATTGTATCATGAGGCAAATGGATCACTTCATCGTAATGCCTCGTGTTGAACTATTATGGACTTCCAAGTATACGTTTCTACTCATTTTTTCATACTTGTCCCAGGTATCTCCTTTTGCTGCATAAGAAAAGACAGGTGCAGTATTTCCGAGTTTGGATCAGCCAAGTTGTTGATATCATTATTAAATGTTTTGGAGATATCTTTAGTCACTATTTACGTTCCTTCTGAAAAAAAGAGGTGTAGGAGACAGGGAAGTTAATTCCTAGTTTGAGCTAGAGCAGAGAGATAACTTCTAGCTAGAACTAATGTAACGGATTAGGTGATTAGACAGAAGAACTTGCTTTCCTGATTCCCCTTGTCCAAACTTGCTTTTATAAACAGTCAACGCATTCAACAAATGTCACCTGTATCATGTTTTTCAATGTGCTTTCTCTTGGCAATTGTTTTGTGGATATGAAGATTGATTAGAAGTACTATCGTATGATTTCAGGTGACCAACGATATATTCACAAAAGAGGATGGTGAATTCTTGATTAAGCATGGAGCTCTTCCTGAGGAAAGGATACGTGCTGTAGAAACTGGGGGCTGTCCACATGCTGCGATTCGTGAGGATATCAGCATCAACCTTGGTCCTCTTGAGGAACTTTCTAACTTATTTAAAGCAGACTTGCTTCTTTGTGAATCTGGAGGAGGTAATTCACTAATTGTTGCCTTAATTGATATCAAGGCAACAACGTGCTTGCTCGATTATGATTTCATGAACATGACTTTTAATTGCACAGATTGATCATCAAATTTAAATTTCTTGGATGCAGATAATTTGGCTGCCAACTTCAGTAGAGAACTGGCTGACTATATTATATATATAATAGATGTATCTGCTGGTGATAAAATTCCTCGGAAAGGTGGTCCTGGCATCACCCAAGCTGATCTTCTTGTATGTGATTTCTCATTCTTGTGACTGCCACTGCTTTGATTTGATATACTTCTTAATATCTGTCTTGTTCACCAACCGTCAAAGCACAATTTTCCTGACCTCTGAGTTGATTGCTTGTGATTCTAGGTCATAAACAAGACTGACCTCGCACCAGCAGTTGGGGCTGACTTGAAAGTCATGGAGCACGACGCACTTCGAATGCGGGATGGAGGGCCATTTGTCTTTGCTCAGGTGAGTTTGACTTGACGACAACTTGCCTTTTCTTTTGAACTTATCATAAAACGATCTAGACTTTTGTAAAATGGATGGAACTTTGGAATGTGTTTGGCTGCTCAATCAAGTTTTCAAAGCCGCTTGTTTACAGAGCCCATGGTAGTACATATTTGTTGACAGATATTACACTGCTTGACGTGCACCAGGATCTCTAGACTCGTAGTTTATACTTTGGCATGCACATATAGCAAAATAGGGATGAGAATTCCCAAGATGTACAGGCGTATGGTATTTTATTTTACATCTTAAAAGCAAGCTTGTCTACAGCAGGTCAAAGATTTGGATGATGGACTCCAGTTCAACTCGACTGTATCTTCTGTTAAGGCTGTTGTTATTGTTCAAAGCGACAAATTTTTGTGTCTGAATCAATGCTATATCCTCGTCCTTATGTCTTGTGTCTGTACAGGTGAAACACGGTGTTGGCGTAGAGGAAATTGTGAACCACATTTTGCAAGGTTGGGAGGTAGCAACTGGAAGAAAACGCCAGTGAATCTGATTTTTCTGTTACCTAGCTATGTATCTTATCTTGTTTTTGTTTCATGTACTCTTTTCCCCAAGTGATCTGTGTTCAGCAATAAGGTGTTGGATTCACTTGTATCATGACATTGCAAACAATTAGTATGTTGCTTGCTTCTGTGTGTCAGTTCAGTCATATTGCAATAGCATTACTGACTATATACATTGTTGGTTCAGTAACCTAACTAGCAAGAATCGATTTCTCATTTTGTTCAGAGTTTAGACCTGATATTAAGTCAACTCAAATTCTTACCAGTGTTTTGAGATTTGTATCATACCAATTGGTATTGACTGAAAAAATTTTCAGTACGAAACTCAGTAGTTTGGTACGGCCCAGTATTGGCGATTTAGCCTAATACTGGCCCGTACCGATCAATATTTAAAATCGTTCAAATATTAACCAATATCGTAAAGTTTAAAAATTTACGACTTGTTCCAAAAAGAAAGGTTGAAACAAACTCAATTAAATTTCAATCTAAATGCCAATGAAGATGAAGATGCATTTTGGTTCAAGAGTGCAAGAACAAGTGGAGGATGTGAAGACCTCTCTTCTGGATTTGCCTAACTTGGCCTTAGAACCTATTGTGATCATCTTTTGGAGAAGCACTTGAAGCCTAAATGGAGTAAAGTGATTGGTGAAGTTGCTCCCAAGGAATGACAATGGCGTATGGCTATAGCTTCCAGAAAGAAGCCAACACGTCTTGAATCAAAACAATCAAAAGGGTTTGTTAGGAACTCTTGGCAGTTTCTATCTTTCCCGTGGATTAAACCAAATTTTCAAAGTAGACCAGAAGAGATAGAAGAGTACGATAACTAATTTTACATGGTCACAGATCATGGATCTGTACCAAACATGGACCAGAAGGGTGGCTGTTCTCATTTCCATATGTCACTCTATGCTTTAGATCATGCATTCATCCATTAAATGTTAACATGGATCTTCTGTTCCAAATGTTGTGTATCATCATGTATCAAACTTCTCTTATTTACATGTTTTACAATAAATAAATAAGAGGCAATGGGTGGTTGTTTCTGTTTCCGTGTGTCATCCTATGCTCGAGACCTTTCATCCATCCATTAAACGTTAACACAGATCCTCTGTTCCGAATTTTGTGTGCCATCATGTGCCAAACTTCTCTTATTCATATGTTTCACAATAAATAAATAAGGACAGGGGGTAGCTGTTCCTGTTTTCGTGTGTCACCCTGTACCCGAGACTATCCATCTATCTATTAAATGTTAATACAGATTTTCTGTTCCGAATTATGTGTCATCATGTGCCAAACTTTTCCTATTAACATGTTTCACAATAAATAAATAGGAGCAGAGTGTGGTTGTTCCCGTTTTCGTGTGTCACCCTGTGTCCGAGACTATCTATCCATTAAATGTTAACACAGATCTTCTATTCCGAATTATGTGTCATCATGTGCCAAACTTCTCCTATTCACCTGTTTCACAATAAATAAATAGGGGCAAAGGGTGGTTGTTCCCGTTTTCGTGTGTCACCTTGTGCCCTAGACCATCCATCTATCCATTAAATGTTAACACAGATCTTTTGTTCCGAATTCTGTGTCATCATGTGCCAAACTTCTCCTATTCACATGTTTCACAATAAATAAATAAGGACAGAAGGTGGCTGTTTCCATTTTCGTGTGTCGCCTTGTGCTTAAGACTATCCATCTATCCATTAAATGTTAACACAGATCTTCTATTCCGAATTTTGTGTCATCACTTGCCAAACTTCTCCTATTCACATGTTTGACAATAAATAAATAGGGGCAAAAGATGGTTGTTCCCGTTTTCATGTACTACTCTGTGCCCGAGATCATCCATCCATCCATTAACATCTATTCCAAATTTTGTATATCGTCATGTGCCAAACTTTTCCTATTCATATATGTCACAATAAATAAATAAGGGCTGAAGGTGGCTATTCCCGATTCCGTATGCCACCTTATGTCCGAGATCATCAATCCATCCATTAACAGAAAAATTGATCCCAATAAATAGGACAGAGTAAAATATAGGGATAGGAGAAGTTGGCACTGGGTAGGTATGGGCAATCCGAAACAGACGATCTCAAGCCCTCTTTTACACACAAGAGAAGCAAAAAACGACAAAGGCAAAACCAACACAACATCGTGGAAACATAATGATAAAACGACAACATATAATGGGTAGAAACTATCGTCGATAGCTTCATATGGTAAAGAAAATCTTCTCCTCTCAAAAGGAAACTCGGGCGACGGGTGGGTTCTTCATCTTCAAGCTAAACGACCGAGATAAGGGGACGAATCCTGAAAAATCATGCTTGTTTTTGCTTCTACTGATCTAGATCGCTCTATTCAGGGTTTAATGATCTCGAGAATCCTCCTATTCGTAGAAAAGAGTAGAGTCCCTGTCGAGAGATAAGTATCTCATCCTTCACAATCTGTGTGTTTAGCAAACAACTAGACTTGGTATCTGTGTTATTAGCTTGAGATTCACCTCTTCTAGCTCTCTTCTACAGTATACAAGACATAATCAATAGAGACAAAGATATCGGACATCTGAAGTAACCGCTTGGGACAACAACTTAGGGAGTGCATCTTCCAGCAGGTAACAGCTTAATCACTTTTCCTCTTTTCTCTTCCTGTTTCCTCTTTCATTTTGGTACTGCATGTGTCAGGGTTAACTCAGATTCCATGATTTGACTACATGTTCACTATAGTTATGTAGCTCTTTGGAGAAAAAGAATTCAACACCTCTAGGTACTCCATGGATTCGTGCACACTGACTAATACGCTCTCTTCTTCGCACGCATTGGCTGTATCCTCCCCCTTTAGTGATGGGCATTCATGCCGTGTTTTTTCGAAATTGGGTTGTACTAATTTAGCATATTTATCGAGAAGGTAATCGATGTGCGAACTAGCTTGTTCATTTTGCAACATATTTCGTTTTCAGAATTACCATCGATGTGCGAACTAGCTTGTTCATTTTGTAACATATTTCGTTTTCAGAATTACCGATCTTGAGCACCCACCTATTGGATACTTACTTATCCTCTTAGAGGATAACTCGGGGTCTGTCATCCGAGAATTATCATATAATGTATTTATTTTTTCTCCTTAAAAAGAAGCCATTGTTATTCTTGTGATGGTGATGTTCATGCCAGTGGTGGTACCAGAGAGATTGAAACCAAATTAGTATTAGGATTTTTTATAATGTTAACAATAATTAGTAATATAATTATTATTATAAATTAATTAAATAATAATAACAATAATTAAGTTTCTAAATTACTTATTAATTAAAAATTTTAAAAATGTCATTTTTAAAGTGTCAAAAACTTAATTTAATTTAGTTTATAAAATCTTAATTGCATTTAATTATTATTTATTATAACATGAAATAATAATATTTTAAATATTTCAATTTTATATTTATATAATAATTAAATAACTTTTTTTATTAATTGTAATTATTATTTATATGTTAAATATGTGAAGATAATATTAATAAAAATAAATAAATCATTATTATTTTAAATTTATATTATTATAATTTTTGAAAATATAAAATTAAAAACTATACATTATAATATATTAAAAATCATTTTATAATTAAAAAATATATTATAAAATTATTTTATAATTTAAAAAATATTTTATAAATTTAAAAAATTATCCAAATAGTAATATAGTACCGTAATAGTCCTAACTCCTAACCCACAAACTACAAACAATAGCCGACCTGAACCGGGTTTAATGATTCAGAAGAGCTAATCAATCGATTGATCGAAGTAAAAATAGAATCATAACGATATGGGAGAAGAAGAAGCGGGGAAGAAGAGAAGGGTGGTGGTGGAATCATTGGGATGGCTGACGGAATCTTCAATTTTGCCGAAGAAGCACAGAGCCATCGAAGGTGTTGGTGCCTCTTCAATTTTGGAACTCAAGGCTCAGCTCTATAGGTCTCAGGAAGAGGCTAAGTCTTCCAAGCTTATCTCTGGTCCCGATGGTGTCGAATACCACCGCGCCAAGAAGAAATTAACCCCTCAAGACCCAAAGAACCCCGGCGTCGATGCCCGCGCACTCAAGTACCCATCTAAACCCTACTCTTTCCTTTTCCTATTCCCATGTTGCTAAGTAACTAGCGTACATTGAATTCTGATTCCATGAAAGAGAAATAGTTGGTGAGATTGCAAGTTGGCTTTTTTTCGTGCATGTCGGTATCGAGTCTGAAGCATTTCAATCTTCTCACAGCTTTGGAAATTACCTTCTTTTGTTTTTTCTTCTTTTGCTATTGGGGCTTAGGATGGGACAAAACGAGGGGTGATACAAGGATAGGTGAGAAGTTCTGGCTATATTGTTCATGTCTGTAAAGGTGAGATCTTTCCTTTTAGGGGTGTAGGGATTGGAAATAAGGATTGTTGGTTGTACTTACTGCCTTGATATTTACCCTTTTTAATCTTCGAGTTGCAAAATGTTCTTATGTTATGTACCACCCCTTTAATCTTGGAACTGGAAAGATCCTCTCTTGTTTTGTGAGGGTTTGAGGTGAACTTGTTAAAACATCTACAAGCTGGGTTGATAGATATTAGGCAATAGGCTTACATATAATCATGTTACTTAGATTTCTTCTACTTATGTCTATGAGATACTGCTAATAGTGTCTGATACCACCAATAGAGTATGCAAGAGTTTGTTTCAGTTGGGAGCAATCAGAATAGAATCGTGGTCATGTTAGAATAGCATGTCAGCTGCTTATTCTTACTTTTTTACATTAAGTATGTGAAAGTGTTCTTAAAACCCTTGGAGTGATCTCATGATCTATTCTTTTTATTTGATTCCTTCCTATTAAATATCAGTACCCTAATTTGCTCCTTATACATATTCTTTAGTTATCCTACATCAAGAGGAGGGAGCGAGGGGGAGTTGGCATTCTGGTTTCTCTTCTTTTGGTTTATGGGTTGAAATTATGGATTTCAAAGCTCGACCAATGTCTATATGGTGGCATAATGTAATCACATATCAATTTGGCTAGATATTTTTCAATTTTACTTGAGTACTGCTTCCTTGGTTTCATTCTTTCCTGAAATTTGCCGTTTGATGATAATATGAGAATTTATTTGCATTTGTTTGGCATGAACTGTTGGTGAACTGAATCAAACTTGTCACTTTTGGGTTCTTTTTTTCTTTTATTTTTTGGTCTCACATGCAACAAAAAGTGTTGATAAGGTAATGAAACATGTACAAAATAATGATCAATCTTTTGCTCTTTAAATCCAGGGACAAACTTGAACTGAAAGCTGTTAATGATGGGTCAGCTAGCTATGCCGCTTTGGAAAAGAAAGCAGAGTTGTATGATAAATTGGTAAGAGGAGAGCTCTCTGATGAGGAGGACCAGGAGAAGTACTGTGTTGATTTTTTCCGCAAAGGTGTTGAGCTGGAGGAGTCACAGCAACCACAACATCAAAATGTTCCTGCAACTATACCACCAGAAAATGAAAATGAAAATGAAAATGATGATAATGAGGCCTCCACTCCGTTCGGTGCGAAGTTTATGGGGCCTGGTCTAACAGCTGGAGCATTAGATAGAGATGAACATAAGCGCTTTGTGAGGTATGCCTTTTGATCTCATCTAATTGCAAGAATTGAATTGTCCTGCTCTTGATGGGGATGAAAATCGGATTAGCACAAGCATTTTCTTTTAAAGAAAATTTTATAAAAATGTGAGGAACATATAAAGTTGGTTATTTGGGATGTGCCATGAATTGTAATGTACTTTGTTATACTGAGGAAGGGAAAAGGCCCTAGTAAAGCAAGTCACATACCAATGGAGTGAGACAAAATGCTGCAGAAACGGCGAGAATGGAAGAAAGATGTGATAATTGTTTCCTCTATCTATTGGCTAGCATGAACTTAAACCTATCTGTTGATTATCCTTGGTAGAAATTGGTTTGAGTCATGTATATTTTATTACGCTTCTGTACCTCTGTTTGTGCATATGTTAAACACATATAAAACATGTATGGTGAAACTGGTAGGTAAGTATACCCTGATTATTATTCAATTCCGTTTTGCTCAGGGAAGTTCATGAACAAGTAAATGAAGCAAGAGAGAAAGTGTCAGAGCTGAAGTTGCGCAGGCAAGAACAGGCTGCAGCTAACCGTGAGAAACTAAGGCAGGCTTATCTCAGGAAAAAGCTGGAAAAATTGAAAGCCGAGAAAGCAGCTCAGACAGGAGCCATGGACGGTGGAAGTTGATAGTCTAATTTTGTTGGTGCTTATTATCAGTTTCATCTGCTCAAGCATGAGAAGATGCTGAGTAAAAGAAAGCAAAATGGTATGAATCCTCAAGTCCTTTGGCATAACACTCACTCTGCATTTCATCTGTTCTAACTTGTATATGAAACAATTTAAGAACATAGTTTGTAAGCATAGTTTAGGTTAATTGCATTAAATTTGCTCTGATTTGAAATTTTATTATTTCAATTCTCATATTTATTAAATTTCTTCAGACCCTTTTCTTTTTTCTACTAAAAATGTTGATGGATTATACATTTAATGGATTTCTTTTTTTTTTTTGTAAAAGGTAATGATTGAAAGTTGATAAAATGATAAGTTGATATGTGGCAAAAAAGATGTAAAGAATATTATTCTTTAATATTCCACATCACTTATAATATATTTATTGGTTATTAATAGTGTATCTATTAATTAATATGATGTTAAATTAAGAATTTTATCAAAATTTTATTAATGATATAATAATATTAGGAAATAAACGTTCAATTTTTTTTTATTTTAAATAAATAAATATATTTATTTTTACTATTAATAAATAAAATTATAAAAATTCTTTAGTATTTTATTAGTTTGTCATATTTGCATCTTAGTATTTATATCAAAATATAAATAAATATTTAATACGCAATATTAATTTATATTATGAAAAATTAAAATTTTAGCATACAAACTTAGCAGTTTGTATTAAATATAATCCGGCATTTTATAAGCTTTTGGTTTCCTTTATCTAAAATATGTTTTAATCCCTTTTGATCGTAAAATATTTTATTAATGAATTTTATTTAACTAAATTTGTATAATGTAGATGAGTAGCTTATAATTATAAAACACATTAAAAGCTTCTTCAACTCTTGTTATCATTTATGGCAAGCTTCAATTCATAATCAATTTACTTTATTTTTTCATCTAACTCACTTTGTCCATCCTTATTTGGTCTTCTAATAACTCAATTAGACATTTCGTCTTCAATTGTCCCTTTGTAACTAAATGTTACTCGTTCGGGTATAAACCCTAATGATTTAAAACTCGCACAAGAAGAAGGTATATTCTATCTTTAAGAAGGATTAATTGAGCCTACTAAATTTGATTAAGATTGTTAACGAAAGAACTTACAATTCCCTACTTTGTAAAAATCACAAAAACAAACATTCGTTAGTTAACATTTTTATTCCCATATTGAAAATCATAACAAAATACTTTTACTATTTGAATGCTTAGATATCATGACATCTTCCATCATGATTGCTCCATTTTTATATTTTATGCCAATGTTATGAATACCGTACTAAATTTAGTACCGAATTAAGTTCTAGTACGGTACTGTACCGATACTGATTAATATCAAATACTGTTTCGGTAATTTTTTAAATTTATAAAATAGTCCCTAAATTTTAAAAAATGACAAAATAGTTCATTATCATATTATACAGTTATAGTTTATTTAATTTAACTTTTTTATATCTTATCTATTTTAGTTTATATATATCCTGGCTTGTTTGCACTGATT
>JANSVA010000002.1:42028524-42042273 GCA_025504915.1 Erythroxylum reticulatum | reverse complement strand
TTTTATATCTTATCTATTTTAGTTTATATATATCTTTATTATATTCTAATTATTTCTATATATAATAATTATCTATAATATATATCTATATATAATAATTATCTAAATATAATAATTTATTATAAAATAATAAAAATAATTCAAATTTTTGTAAAATTTAAAATATATTTTTAAAATATATACATTTCAAATAAATTTTGATTTAATAATAAAAAATATATAAACTAAATATTAATTTATAAAATTTTAAATTATTTATTTTTAAAAGTAAGATATTTTTATTAATACTTTATTAATAAATATTATGTAAAATATTAAAATAAATTTAAATAAAAATATTTTATTTTTAAGTTTTATTTAATTAATAATTATTAGTAATAAAATATTTATTATTATCTTAAAAACATTAAAAAAAAAGAAGGAAAGGAGAAGTAGGAAGGAGAGAGGGAGATTTTGAAAATTTTGCACAAAAATTTCCAATACCGGCCGGTACCGACCGGTATTTAAAACCGATACTAAAATTTAAAATTTTGTACCAATTTTGAACCGATATGGTACAGAATTCAAAACGTTGCTTTACACCACAGTATAACCAAGCAACAACAAGAAACAAAACAACCGTCAATCAAATTTAATATCCTATTCATAATGGAGATGCAAACATTTACCAACGACATTGTTAATTATTGTTCAAAAATTAGGAAGTCATTCCCTTCATTTGGAAGAAAACAAACATGGATGTATGGCAACATTCACCCTACTAGTATTTAATCTGATCTGATTCTAAGACGCTATTAGTTGGTTGTTTATCCTTTATCTAGTGGCTAGCATGAACTTAAACCCATCTGTTGCTTATCCTTCGTAGAAATCGGTTCCAGTCATGTATATGGAACACATATCAAACATGTACGTAAGGTGAAGATGGTAGGTACATGAACAAGCAAATTAAGCAAGAGAGAAAGTGTGAGAGCTGAAGTTGCGAAGGCAAGAACAGGATGCAGCTAACCGTTGGAAACTAAGGCAGGCTTATCTCAGGAAAAGGTTGGAAAAATTGAAAGCCGAAAAAGCAGGTCAGACTCAGAAAGGAGCCCTGGAAGGTGGAGGTTGATTGTCTAATTTGTGCTTCTTACCAGTTTCATCTGCTCAAGCATGAGAAGATGCTGAGTAAAGTAAAGAAATGGTATGGATCCACAAGTCCTTTGGCATAACATTCAATCTTCATATGAAACAATTTAAGAACACAGCCAGTAACAGAAGAAAAAAGGTCAGACATAACAGTCAATCAAAATGAGCATTCAAGTGCACCTGTATGACCTCTCACAAAGAAAATTAACATCGAACATAGCCATTGAATCAAGAAAAGAAATTCACAAAGAGCAGACCGAAAGGTAATCTATTCATTTTTAACATTTCTGCCTTCCATGTAATAATTAATTATAAACAAAAACAAAAGTCAATACTAAGTTCTATAGTCATGCATGCGTTGGAGCTGGCCTTCAAGGGGAACTTACGGCAGTACACATTCTAGTACATCTCTTGCTTCATGGAGTGACTAATGGATAATTCTCCACCCATAGCTTGTCATCAACTTTGCCTTTTGAAGCATATGATGACTTGGTACCTACGAACCACTATTGAACAGAGTAATCGTAGTTTAGTTATTTCCACAAAATATTATTCATCAAAAGCCAGCATGAAGATGATCATAGGAAAGCGATAGAAGAGCTTATGGGGTGCTTTCCTCACTATTGAATATAGTACTTGTTGACCTTATCTGACCTTGTAGATTTTCCTCAATTCTTTCCTTGTATTTATCTAAACATATCAACGATAGGATCCATGGCTGGGTATCTAAGTTTACGTATTTCATGGTATCAGAACCAATTAGCTACTTGCTACAGAAACTACATACCTTTCACAAATCTGCCATCGCAGGTTCTGCTCTTCTCGTATGGCTCAAGATATTACCATATGGACTTTCCCGTTAGCTATCATCACTTTGTTCTCATCATGTAATTTCTGGACAATCATAAAATATTTTTGTTACCAGAATTGTTCACATTGCAAGTGATTGAAGAAAACCAAACAGATCATATGCACTTCCCAATTATATAATTTGATCCTTAGAAACAATCGAATTAAATTCAGAAATCTGGAGTTACTGATTCCGGCAAATCAATCCCTTCCATTTTCTCAAAAGAAAAATTTTACCTGCAATAGAAGCATTATCTCTTCTCTTGAGTATTGGGAAACTCCGGAGTTGATAACCTTCTCTAGGTCATCAATAGTTATGCTATCCAAGTAGCGCATGTGTTGACGAAATGACGTATTAAATGCCTCAATTCTGCAGTCAGCAGGGAAAAAACCGAGCTCATCACCATTATGGCATAGAACAAATAGATTTGTACACCACTATTCTCTACTATATCAGACCTTTCTGGAGACAAGTCAGTAGTAGATTGTTCAGGAGGAGGCTCGTCAACTTCCATGGAGTCCACCATTCTGCCACAAAACAAGAGTAGAGACAAATGTTAACAGTATGGACCTTGGGAAAATGTGGAAGCACTGAAAGATTTTATTTACTATTAACTAATCCACAACCCATCCATTTAAGGGCATATATATACAGATAACTTGAGATAACCATCAATCCTTCCTTTGTATTGCCAAATGATGCAAACTGATCTAAAAACCAGTCAGAAATGACACACCACTCAGAAGAGTGAGGGGAATTCAGATGTACCATTCTTCAGCTATGATGGTTGTCAAGTAATGTCATGGAACTTTGGAGAAACTATAATTCAGGTTGGATTTAGAACCTAAGTTCAAGAAAAAGAAAACATGCAAGCATCCTCTATTTCACTGGTTGATCCAGATTTCTGCAAGGGAATGTTTTAATGCTATAAATCATGGTTTTAACATTCATGAATTGGAAGAAAATCAGAAAAAGAAAACTTATCCAATTGCAGCAAGCTTGTTATAGGGGTTCAAATAGAATCTTAAGTGAACATATTACTCAATGCCTGTCAACTGTCTTGCCTAATGCTACATTACCTAGGGCAAAAGGTGATAACAACAATATTTAGTTTGAGAGATTCTCAGCTCTGATAGAAGGCACATGCATACCTACACCAGAAAAGTAAACTGTGCCTGTGCATTGTATAAAGGCTTTTGTATGAATGCATGCAAGAAAGATGCCGTCCTTTAAAGGCATGTAAGAGGAAAAGAAAGCAGCAACTCTTAGTCTGGAATCTCTAAGGTACTAAAAAACCAAAAATTAGTTTCTTGCTAAAACTTTAGCTGACTTGAAGTCCTACCCTTCATTATCAACAGCGGAATGGTCATCTGCATTATGCCTATTTGAACGACGCTCAGTTCGATGATTTCTCTCTGATTCTCTTTCCCTTTCTTCTTCACGTTCCTCCATCTCAGTTAATTCTTTATGATATATAGCAAAATTTAAAACTTTCAAGGCAGCTTCAACATCAGACTTAGAGACCTGGTAAGACAATTTAATTAAGAAAAGTGGAAAAGGCATCTTTACCCATAGGCATTAAGGTAAGATCCATATGTATGAATATAAAGAACACAAAGTAAAAGGATGGATCAAATACCTTTCTGCTCAATTTCAATTTTGCATGAGCAGTAGATAAACGTATTATGGTTTCCAAGGTTCTGGCAGTAATTGGGAGTGTTCCTCCGGTCTACCAAAAGCAAGAAATGTTTAAGCTCAAGAAAACACTAACCATTGCGACAGTTAATCTAACAACTATCGTTACAATACAAACCTTTGCTGTTGAACTGGCATTTCTGAGCTCGGCATATACTGCAGCAATATGATCAGATGCCTGCAGATAAAACGCTCAAATTAGCTTGGCAGGAACACTATATTCAGGTGGTATGTGACAAAAGAAAACTTCTCATAAATATTGGCAATAAAAAGAACAGTTTGCAAAAAAAAAAAAAAAAATGACCTCATCTGTCAGCTCCGGTTGAATTCTATGTTTTGCATAATGGATGTACTTTTTAAGGAACTTTATTGTGAGAGTATCACGCTTGCGGCCTCTTTCTGTTTTCTTCCCATGAAGCATTCGGTTGTATTTAACAAAGACAGATGAGTCTGCATCTGCTTCATCTTCTCTTCCATATCTTGAACTTCCATCAATTGCTGAATCACCTATAATATTTGTCTCCATCTTAGAGATGATTCAAGTACACCTTATGTATTCCAAGAAAAAAAAACTCATTTACCTCCATCTATCACAGAACGGTATCGGTGCATACGTAAGACATGCTCTGAAATATGTCGATCAATATCAGGATCCATTTGATCCAGTACTATGAACAACAAATCAAAACGAGATAGCAAAGAGTCTGGAAGTCCGATGTTTTTGGTAGGTGTCAAAGAGCGATCATACTACAAATATACAGTAACGGCAAAAGTTAATTGAGGATTTGAAACAACGGAAATAAATAATATGACTACCAGCATGATATTCAACCTCGCTGAAAAATCTTCTACTTACAGTTCCATATATGGGATTTGCAGCAGCGACAACGCTGCATCGAGCATTCAAAGATGCATGAATACCAGCCTTAGCAATTGTAACAGTTTGCTGCTCCATGACCTCATGTATAGCAACACGATCTTGATCATTCATCTTGTCAAATTCATCAATACAGACTACACCTCTATCAGCAAGAACCATTGCCCCAGCTTCAAGCCTTCGTTCTCCTGATTAAAAGTATATTTCTTATCTACCGAAATGCAATTCTTGAAATGCCTTTGCCTAATAATGCTAAGATGCCTGAGTCA
This sequence comes from Erythroxylum reticulatum, assembly GCA_025504915.1. Taxonomy (NCBI): domain Eukaryota; kingdom Viridiplantae; phylum Streptophyta; class Magnoliopsida; order Malpighiales; family Erythroxylaceae; genus Erythroxylum; species Erythroxylum reticulatum. The sequence continues at coordinate 42,037,457 of JANSVA010000002.1, read as the reverse complement.
ATTAAATCACTTACCAGTTTCTTGATCAGAAGTTACAGCAGCAGTCAATCCTACACCAGAAGAACCACGTCCAGTAGTCGATATGGCCAGGGGAGCAATGTTCATGATTGCCCTTAACAGTTGGGATTTGGCAACAGATGGATCACCAACCATCATCATGTTAATGTCACTAAAAACAATGGGCATGACTTGACTTTAGATCATATAAAGAATGTTCTAGATAAATGTTGGAGAAAAAGTATAATATGTTTTAGTTAGGCATCTACTTACAGAGATGCATATGCAGTATCCAATATTAACCAGTTATTTTGTGTGCCAGGCCAAACCACAGAGAAACCAATTGAAACATTACTCACCCTCGTAAATGAGTACCATTCTTCAGATTCTTTTCCACTCCACCAAGCATCAATAAAATGACTGCCTTCTTTATCCACGAGTGCCCATATATTGAAGGTGCAAGTGAATTCCCAACAAGGTCAAAAGTATCATCTCTTTCAGCTATCATTTTAATGTTCTTTAAGTCTTGTGGACTGTAAATTGGTGCATTTGCCTCTTTGTTAAGTAGACAAATGTTATTAGCTATAAGAACAGTCCTGGATATGAAATCATTCATAAAAACTTTTGAAGTTAGAGAAGCATAAAAGTTTCAATGAAGTATTCAACTCAGTAGTTGAGCTACCTGAACACCCCATTGACACTGCCTTTACTTTTCCCAGATATTGCTTTGTAAATCCCAACAATAGCCACACGATCTCCAGGCTTGCATGAATCAACTAGGTCATCCTCAACTATTACATCAACTGTTCGTGGAAGCTGTCCAGGAGCAGAATTCTCGGGCATTTCTTGCATTGACAAAGTTTGATGATCCTTATACTTGCACAACCCATACTCAGTCACCAACAGGTTACCTTTGTCATCCTGATGGGGAAGAATTTCCGTTACATACTTATTCTAACATATGGTGTTTGCAAACAGTAATTATAAGGACTTGAGAATACCCTTGTAGGATAGACAGACCCTGTAGGCAAACCCGTATTTGATGTGATGTCTCGATATTCACGGGAAGTGAAATTTCCAGTTGTAGGACAAAAGTGAACACTTTTGACAACCTTTGGCCTCACAAGAGAACCTAAAAGTTTACAACCACAAGGGTTAGCAGTATCCAGATAAACTCTTAATTCGTCTAAAAGATGTCTTGTATTTATTAAAATCCACCACGCTATAATCCCCAATTTATAGTTGCCTTACATCTGTTCAAGATGTTATATAAAAGAGGAAAATAACTATCATATAACTTCCTTAAATTCAATAATAGCCATACGTAGTTAAAGCTGCAGGTTGGAAAGAACTCGGCAATTCTTACTTTACATATCCAAGAATAAGCAAACAAGTTTCATACTAGCCAGTTCCCCAAGTTATGCCACAGTGAAGTAACGCTTTCAACTATAAGAGGTTTTAAGAATTCAAAATAGCTGTTAATATGTCACGTCATGTTATACTATGCAACACTCATTTTTACACCTTAGTTATCAGGAGACTGTCCGCTCAATTAATTCTCTAGCTGGAAGGTTGATCTGAGATTTAACATGATCTAATCCTACTAGTATCATAACTATCAATCTAAGCCAAAAGTAACCTTTCACATTAAATAGTTGGTGCAATACAGCATCCGTATTTCCTAAGCTTTCATATTAAGTTCAGCACCATGAGGAAGCAAAGTGGTATAACATAATAAATCTCTAGATTCAAGAGATTCAAAGAGAAGGCAAAAAGAGTATTCACAAAGAGGAAAGTACATTTGGTTACAATGCCCTCAACGCAAACCATGGAGCCAATGAATTCAGAGAGAAGTTCTCGTGGAGTGACACGGCGAGAAACAAACGGGCCCTCGAAACCCACAAGAACTTGTTCCTCTTCCTTCATGTATTTGGGGTCAATGCTACGAGCAATATCGGTAGCGGCATCACACAAGGGTTGTATATACTCACTGGGGTTCTTCAGAATCCTAAAATCCAGTTTAAAAAAAAAAGGCATTGCAGAAAATCAACTTCACAACTATGCTTCTAAACTTATAAAAACAGACACAAACATTAAAGAAAAAGGTCGGATGAGAAACCTTGGGGCGAAATCCTGAAAAGAGTGGAGATCAGAGATATTGATGATGAGACGGCGACGCTTGTGGTTAATCATGGCCTTAATCTCGTCCTTGTAAACCTGAAATCACACACATCCATCCAAAATCACAAAACTCAACTCAATCCAAATCCACCAACCTACCATCAGATGAATAAACAAAGAAGGAGTACATTTTGATCCAAGAAATCGAGAAATGCTCGCTTGTGACTGTTTCTGTCGTCGATGTTAGCCATCTTCTCTGCTGCAGACCCAAGAATTCGAGAGAGAGAGTTTGTGTCTGCGCTTGTTTTCGGCTTAAGGCATCGACGGGTGGGAGTGGGACTGGTAAGATAGGGTTAGTTTTGGCGGGAACAGAGATAACTGTCTAGGCGGGAAGTTTTGATGGGTCCCACTTTAATTATTTTAATTGAAATATATAATATTTTTAATTTTAAACATTAAGACTTATTTTTATTTTTAAAATGTCATATCAAACATGATATTTAATTATCGTAAAAGTTAATTTTGTTAAACTTTTCGTTTTGCCCCGAACATTTTGAAACCGATACCGATAAGTTTTAATTTGTTAACTTAACTAACGCCCCCTAAGAGGTGATCGAGTTGGTGAAGTGAGAGAGAACATAAGGTCAAAAGATCCTGTGTTTGAATCTACTTACTTACACTCTCTTGATCGAATCTAACGTATAAAACTTACCTAATACGGGATACTCGATTGGCGTGATTTATAATCTATTAACTAAACATTAAGTAGGACCCATTCCTTGCTTCCCAGCATGCTGTAAACTAAACTATCAAAATTCATGAGCGAACAAGACAGGATTCCAAGAGTTACAACGAAAAATTAAGATACAGTAACTGAAAAGACACAGACCTTGCTAGAGCTTAGCTCATACAAATGGGGGGATGAGAAGTAACTCTTAAGCTAAAAGTTGAAGCAGCCTCATTGAGTAACTAATCAGCATATATTAGAAAAATTAAGCAGACGAGCTGGATTCCAGGCCTTGCTTGCAGCAAGAATTGCAGTATGTTGGATGCTTATGGTTTAAACGGAGCAAAGGCCACAACCGAGTTGTGTCCTCCAAAGCCAAACGAATTCGAAATACCTGAAAGCATTTACAAGGAGTCAACGAGGGATTCCAGCTTCTGGGTCATAGAGTGATTTTGAGTTTTTTTTTTTTGGTTCTTACCAACATTGATCTCATGCTGCTTTTTTTTATTTGCAACAGTGTCAAACTCAACCGAAGGCTCTGGATTCTGCAGTAATGGAAAGAAGTTGCTAAGCACAGAAATGCAAGAAACATAGTTAATGTTTGGATGAGGCCTGAGTTACTTACAAATTGATTAATGGTTGGATGAAGCCATCCTGTAGTAATAGCCTTCACAGTGGCAATTGCTTCCAGACCTCCAGCAGCACCAAGGCAATGCCCTATCATAGACTGAAACGACAAGAATCAGCAAGACGAGACTGAGAACAGCTTTGCTCTCAAATTTTTTTCTCAAGTATAATCCACAGTGGGAGTACCTTCGTTGCGTTGATTTTGATATCCAAAGTGTTCTTAAAAACTTTCTTTATTGCATTTATCTCAGCAAGGTCACCAGCAAGAGTAGAAGTTGCATGTGCATTTATGTAGTTAACCTGAAAAGTAGTTGCACAAGTTAATTAATGCTCTAGAAAATCTCAGTTATTGAGTACACTGAAACAAAGAAGTGTAAGCAGCTGCACAGGCACTCCTATTAGGAACTCAAAAGAACCAATGCCTGTAGAACAACATTCCTAAAATGGACATGTAACAAAAGGATTTCCTTTCAGGGAAGAAAGATATTTACCTCCTCAGGTGATACTCCAGCATCTTCAAGACTTCTCTCAATGCATGAAGAAACTCCAAGCCCATCAGCCCTTGGATCAGTCATATGATGAGCATCACAGTTAACAGCACCTCCCAAGTACTCAGCAATTATTGGTGCACCTCGTTTCATTGCATGTTCTAAGCTCTCCATAACCTGCCAGAAACACAATAAATGTCTTTCTAATTCCTACCGATCAAGTATCACACATTGTCAACATAGAAAAAGAAGAGTCTTAGGAAGGTGAAAAAGAAAAGGGAACGAAAAGGACTTAATTTCAAGTTGGAACAGTATGCAAACAAGTATTGACAAGCTTACCAACACGCCTGCACCCTCACCCATAACAAAGCCATCTCGATCTTTGTCCCATGGCCTTGAAGCGGTTTGTGGATCATCATTTCTCTGAGATAAGGCTCTACAGGCCACAAAACCTCCCAATCCAATGGGGATAATTGCTGCTTCAGTTCCACCGGCAACCATCAAATCAGCCTCACCTCGGCGAATGTGATTGGCGGCAGCATAAAAGCAATAATTAGATGTAGCACAGGCAGTTGAAATTGAGTAATTTGGGCCCATAAAGCCAAGTTCAATAGCAAGCAATGCAGAACCCATGTTCGTTATAGCATAAGGAATGAAGAATGGGGTAATTTTCCTGTGTCCTCTCTCAATTAGAGCCTGAACACCATCTGAAAAGACTGTAAGACCACCCATCCCAGTTCCAACAAGAACACCAGCTCGCACCTTATCAATCTGCAGTATAAATAAAATAAACAATTTGGTGGCTCAGGCATCTGGCCGTAACCAAAACCAAAAAAAGGATAAGTCTGATCTAATTAAGTAAACTCACGCCAAGGCAATCTAGAATCCCTATCTATAAACTACAGCAATACTTGATACATATAGAGGATGGGCATTTTTGCAAGGATGTCACTATTATATTATGAAAATAAAAAACAGCAAATGATAGTTCTTCCCATCTTTTAACAGTGGCATGATGATAATTAACCATCATCCCCAATATTATTCAAATAGTTCTTGGATCACATACTAGCTAAAGTCAACAATACATCAGCTAAAGACATTTCTAAACCAGAAGAATAAAGAATAGGAAAAGGATGAGCTGCAACCAAACTAATCTAGACACTTAAAACCCTAATCATACACATATTAGCTATATTCAACAGTAAATCAGCTAAAGACATTTCCAACTAAAACAGTAAAAGAAAAAGGAAGAGAAAAAAGTTCAGCTGCGATCCAACTGATTTAGACATTTGAAATGCTAATCATGCTACATGCATCACCTAGAACAACCATTCAATGTCAGCAGAATCTCCTTGCTAAGTGAACTAAAATAACTGGATGTAACACCAAAATGGAGACAAGTGTGATATTCACCAAATATGTGAACTACTACATAACTTCCACGGTTCCTCAGCCAAAGGCTAAGCAAGAACATTTTAGCTAGTGAACTACTACATAACTTCCACGGTTCCTGAGCCAAAGACTAAGCAAGAACAGTTTAGCCTGTGAACTACTAAATAACCTTCACAGTTCCTGAGCCAATGGCTAAGCAAGAACCTTTTAGCCATTCAAAAGTATTCCGATCTTTCTTGAATGACTTTAATTGAATCAACTTAAAACAGATATCACTACTAGATTCATACTAAAAAAACAGAGCCAAATCCTATCCAACACAAAGGTCCTACTAAATCAAATTTGGAAAACAACACAAATTTGCGTTGGATGGTCAAACAATAGAAGAAGGAATTTGTCCTGTACGCTAACCAGATTTCGAAACACATTATTAACAAACCAATCATAAAAATCAATCGTGCTGAATCAGCTGACCAAGAGAACCAAAACCCACCAACAGAAAACAGCTAAATCAGAAAGCAAAGCAAAATAAAACTCCAGAAGGAAGAAAATGAAATCCAATAAAACCTTAGACAAGTCATCTCCTCCAAGATCCGCATCCTCCAAAGCCTTTTTACCAACAACAATGCAATACCTCAAACAATCATCCAACCTCCTATCATTCTTCCCATCAATATAACCCTGCGCACTAAACCCCCGGATCTGACCCTCGAACCGGGTCGGAAACTTGGAGGTGTCGAAGCGATCGATGGGTTTTATTGTTCATAAATATTAATGATTAAGAATAGTAGTTAACTTAAATTTATGATATTTTGATCTTATTAACATTAAAATTTTAGGTATGTTTATCTTTTTATGTCCAAAGAATATTCACTTTCCAAAATTTAAATTACATACCATGCACATGTTTTTCAAAATTATGTTTAAAACTTTAAAAACATTTTACAGTTTTTAGATTTAAAAATAGTAGTCAACTGAAATTTATTATTTTTATCTTATTATTATTAAAATTTTATGTATGTTTATCTTTTTATATCCAAAAAGATAATTTTATGTTTTAATGCATTAACTATATATATATTTAAACAAATTTATAAAGAAGGAAAATGAAAAATAATATATAAATGTCAATTATAATTAAGCTTAGGATTATTAAGTATGCTTACCACTAAAAAATTATCAAATTAACATAATTAATTATAAATTCTTTAATATTGATTTTTGGAGATGAATAAAAGGTTTAATGGCAAAAAGTTTACCTTTTGTGACAAATTATGTATTTCATTGCAAATGGTTCTTGGTTTTTGTGACATTTCCAATTATTGTCACCAAATGCTAGACCTTTGGCCATAAAATAAGAAAATCGTCGCAAAATTAGGCGTTTTTCTCGACGACACCAGAATCTTGTTGCTAAATAAACTCCTCTAGTGATGATACCATATATAATCGCCAAAACCACGACTTTTTTGTGACGATTTTTAAAATGGTCATAAAAATGTCATCATTTAATGAAAATTTTAATTTCTTCACCAAAAAAAACTAAATAATAGTCTATTTTGTTGTAGTGTTAATTAGGACTTAAAAGAAATTTAAAATGCCTTAATGCTTTAAAACAATAAAAATGTTTAGGAAAAAAATGTTCTTAAAGCTACCTACAACTTAAAATTACTGCGAAGTGCCTAAATTTTAATATAGTTCTTGAATAAGTGAAAAACATCTAGAATTTGGTTGCTTGAAATTTGAGGAATATGCCTAGACAGGTACCATGAAGCTTAGAAGAAATAAAATTCTCTAGAGTAATGTCACATTACTTGAAACTAAAATAAAGTATAGTGGTATCATTGTTGGATCGCCTATAGTTCTGGTATTCATAATACGCAGTGGAATGGACCATCTTACACAACAAGATGTATAACTAAAAATTATAACATGTACGAAATTACCTCTTGACGCGGATTGGTATTTGTTTCTTTTCAGATTTGTAGACGCTGCAGTGCGCGAATGTCCTCTACCGGTATCCATACGAGGATGAACGATTTGGACAGCGGCTAATGTGTGCTAGCACGTTCTAAAACCCTTTTGAACACCCACAAATTATCTCTCGAAAGAGAAACGAAAGTGGCTAGGTTTTCGTCTCACACCTATTGAGACATAAGTTTCTCTATTTATAGAGAAACCCTAATTCCTATGCCTATTAGGAATAAAAACATTGTAATCCTAAACCCATTAGAATTATTAAAGCCCAATAAGTTTCGGTCCATATTATATCTCATATAACAAAAGCCCGACAACTTATTTCAATCTAGCCCAATAAATATATCCACATATATTTATTCAATGCCTAATAAATTAGACCCAAGAGAATAAGCCTAGATCACATCACTCTTTGTGTGCGACCCTGTAGGCTCATTTGATGTTGGCAATGGGCTTAATCACACTTCAAGGTCCATAAGTCATAAGCGGCCTCTAGCAAAACATTATGACTACCTAAATCAAATGAGGATCGATAATCTGATTTAACATGTAACCATGGTTACACACTCAGCCCCTTTGTAACACGATATCAAGATTACTCACGAGGCATGGTACATGTCAACCTTTGATTAATCATAGTTTCTTGATCCCCAAGTTGATTGATTATAACAAATGACATTGATGACTCCTCATCAATTCATTTGAGCACGGCCATGTATTTCTTCAGTCATACTTGTCAAGAGGCCCAAATGATATCTCTCTCATTTAAGAGAGGTACAGATCCCATCTACGTCATTCACATCCCTCCGCATGATTTATTTAATGTCCAACATAAGACTATTTGTTATCCGGTTAAAGATAACTTAGTCTAATATCAAAACACTAAATTCCTCATGTAGGGAACCATGATGACTTCAAGTCAGAGGACTAAAGTCAAACCATATTGAGAATCACTAATGACATGAAACCATGTAGTGTTCTCTCTGTGGGTCGGTCCAGTTTATGTTCTCTAACATATATCTATGTTTCTGATTTGATAACTCATATCCATGATTAGAAAAACATGATCATCAATCAGAACACATACTAGCCTTAATTCATTATTGTTCCACTAATAATGATCAACCAGGGACAATTTAGAGTAGTATTATAAAGTTCATGGTTCTACTATCAAGTCACATACTTGATGACAAAAGCCTAATACTATTTATAGAACCTAAATCACATTACATAAACCATATACATGTATATATAAAAGAATACCTCATAATATCTTATTAATAAGTCATAATGTCAGTACAAAAGTCACATATGTCCATTGGCCTAGGGAACACTACTAATAGTTGATTGGTTTCCTCTTTTACTAGGACCGTCAGAGATTGTTGTTGGCTGGAGAACTGGTTAGTAGAAGTACTAACTCCTCCTCCTTGTTGAAATTTATTCGAAACTCTGACCTCTTCATTTCTCCAACTGAATATAGGATTAGCCTTCCATCCTTCAATGTAAGTGTTGGAGTATGGATCCCAATTTCGATTTTTCCTTCCTTGGTACACTACTGACACCTCTTCATATCGTCCTGGGTACACACTCAATATGTGCATAAC
>JANSVA010000002.1:42004996-42018032 GCA_025504915.1 Erythroxylum reticulatum | reverse complement strand
ATTTTCTGTTTAGGATCTTTATATCTGATGGTGCGTGTTGATCTATAATGGTTGGCAATGGAGAACACTGTATCCAATCCTATGTCTATATGATGTTTGAAGGTCCTGATCTTTAATCGAAATCTAACAAAGATGAACATAAAAAAAGATTGTTTGTAATTATAACCCGATATTAGCGTCTCTGTGAACTTTGTTAATGTGATTTGTCACGTGTTTCAAAAACTTTAACTAAACGACATCATTTAATGCATGTCAGATTAACTAATTAAATTTAATTAAACCAAGTCATTTAATTAAATTAACAGATGAAGCATAACTAAATGACGTAGTTAGGTACTATTGCATGTAATATAGGATTAGCGATTCTAGAATCATCAATGATCGAAACCCGCAAATACATTTGCAACTCCTTTGAAAATATTACCTAAATGGTATTTCTTTCTTGTAATATAAGATTAGGAGTTCTAGAACTATCCGTTATTGGGGAAACCGTAGATCCATTCGAAACTTCTTTGAAAATATTGCCTGAATAGTATTTCTTTCCCGTCCTACTATGTTGTTTAGTTATGCTTCGTCTATTAGTTTAATTAAAAGACGTAATTTAGTTAAACTTAATTACTTAATTTGACATGTATTAAACGACATCATTTAATTAGGTTTCTTGAATACGTGATAAATTATGTCAACAAACTTAACGAAGGCGCTAACGGGAGCTATAATTAAAAAAAATTAAAAGTTTGAGTATTTAATTGTCACTTTGTGAAGGTTTGCAGAGCATCGTAATATACGCAACCTTCCTTTTATATTTTTCACAAAGAAGACATTCCGTGACTCAAACCTGTGACCTTATAATTTTGCAATTTCAAGACTCACCCTCAAAGGTTAAAATTTTGTCTATTTTCTATAAGTAGTTTTTGACACGACTTAGTTATTTGCAATGATTAAAAATTCTAATCGGTTCGATCAGTTTAATTTTAAAAACTTTGAACTGCCAACTTTTCTATTTGATTTTTAACTTTCTAGTTCGATTTATTATAATAATTATTGTTGTTAAAAATCGATTAATTTATTTAGACAATTTTGTAAATTAATATATTCTCATAAATCAAAATAAATCAATTAATTTTCATTTAACAATATCTCTTTTTTGATTAAACTTCAAATTTTTCGATAAAAAAGAACGATCCTTAGCCTTTCAATCATGTTTTAAATTCTTTAATTTTATTTAATATTTAGCTCGTTTTATGACGGTAAATTTCAAATTCTTCGATAGATAAGAACAATATCTTTCAATCATATTTCAAATTCTTTATTTTTATTTAATATTTAGCCGACGATTTAATATCAGATAAACCTTTTAAATCTTAAACCTCTTATCTTATCGGTTTAACTTTCATTCCGGTTTTTAGAACATTGGTTATTTTCGTAACATCTACTCTAATGAAAATCTAAGATATAAGTAAGAAAATGTTAATGGCCATGATATGTATAGAATTAGTTAAAGCATTAATCTAGTTTCCAAAATGTCGTACGGTTAAATTAGTATTGAATTTGTAACCAACCAAAGTTTCTTAATACAGCAGTTGAATTGGAAACATACTTACCATAGAAGATGAATCAGAGAAAACTGAGAGATTATGAATCGCACTTACTATTTTTATTGGAAGGTCCTCTAAGCCTCCATTTCTCATTAGTTCAGGGAGAGATTGGTTGTTGGAATTTGTGTATGGTAAACAACAATCATGGGTCGTCGAAAGATTGAGATGAAGGTGGTGAAAGATAGCAGCTCTCGACAGGTGACGTTCTCAAAGCGACGAACAGGTCTTTTCAAGAAAGCTAATGAGCTTGCTACTTTATGTGGTGTTCAAGTTTCCATAATCGTGTTCTCTCCTGGAGGAAAACCCTTTTCGTTTGGCAACCCAAGTGTCACATCCATCACTGAAAGGTTTCTAAATAAGGGATGTGCTAGACCAAAGGACGCAAATTTGAGAATGGACAAGCTCAACAAACAACTGAATGGAACACTCAGGGAACTTGAAGTTGAGAAGAAGAAGGGTGAAATACTACAGAAGATGATGACCTGGAACGAGAAAAGGGTGCCTGCAGAGAAAGCCAACCCCATTGATGAACCGAACCTTGAAGAGCTTCTAAAGATGAAGATGAGTTTGGAGGTTTTACAGGAGACTCTAAGAACGAGAGTTTCAGAAATGGAGGCGTCGTCTTCATTGCTGCTCCTGTCAAGGAATGGTCTTGATGAGAATTGAAGAATGAGTACAGGTTTCTAATTCCAGCACTGTAATGGTACCATCTCTTGCAACTCCAAAGATGGCAATATAGTATTCGTTCCAATAAAGCTCTATGGGCTCTGTATCTACATTGGTCATAATTAGTAAGTAAAATCCTAAGTGGTACCCAACACATAAATTAACATTTCTTGTGGTAGAATGAGTTTTGTTGTCATTTCTAATTTTGAAAACCAAGTTCAAATGTCTATACAAAATAAGTATATTAAGTGATAATTTATTATTATCAACGACAACGACAACACTTAATAGAAATATAACTCACACACAGATCTATATGTTGAACGTTTTTGAATATGATTAACATTATTCTCGTTTAGTAAAGTTCGACAACACGAACTAAAGAAATATAAGATGACATATATCATCTTAAGAAGTCTAATCCTATTATTAAATTACAAGATTGTATGCCTCTATCTTGCTTCTATGTGTTTTAACTAGATTGTAAAGCATTCTCAGCTTCATCATCAATCCAAGGTAGGGAACTTTCATTCAGGGGATAAACATATAAGAAAATGATTTTAGTATCGAAGGAATTGATAAAATATTATCATAAAAACAAAGTTGGAAGGAGATGTGCTATGAAAGTAGACATTCATAAAGCTTTTAACACATTTAGTTGGAGCTTTATACAAAATGCAATGGATACTCTTGAACATCCTCATCAGTTTATCAACTAGATTGAGAATTAGATAACAATCACTTCTTTTAATATCTTGGTTAATGAAGAAACTACTCAAAACATTTAAAAGAACCAGGAGATTTAAGCAAGGAGACCCCTTCCTGTAATCTATTTACAATTTGCATTAAGGTTTTATCAAGATTACATGAGAGAAGCATCAGGAAAATGAATAATTTCAATTTTTACTACAAACGCAAGAAGGTGATCAAGCTGAACCATTTGTCTTTTGCAGATGATCTTATTCTAATTAGTGGCACTAATAAATGCCTTGTGAGCATGCTCATAACAACATTACAATGATTTTGTGCACCTTTAATAGAATAGGAGCAATATCTCTATATCAAGAGGCAACTCCACTTTAGTTGAAAATTTAGCTAGCATTTAGTAATGGTTATTTCAATTTCAATTTTTATCAAAAGAAACTTATAGGAACATAAGATGAATTACTTTCAATTAATTTTTTTTACAAAAAATAAGTTATTAAATAAGGTTCGGGTCAAGTAAATTAGGTTATGGTTAGTTAGACGTAAGGTTTTTAATGAAATGAAATGATTTATAATAGAATGGAATGTAAATAGATATAATATTATAAAATTGTTGTTTATGCAGGATAAAATAGTTCATAATGTAATATAGTGAAATGTTGTTTGGAAGATGGATGGAATGAAATCTAATGTATGTATAATAATAATGAATGACTATTTTATCATTGGTAGAACAACGCATATGTTAATAGTTGTATTGCCTTGCTGCTTATTATTAAGGTTGAGGTTCTCATTGTTATTATAAAAAATTATTGAGGGTATATTAGATAGTACATATTTATTATTCTACATTCCATCTTAAACCTTCCAAATCGGAAGTAACTTATTTTTACTTTTTATGATGGAATAGGATGTAATGTGAAACCCTCCATTTTTATCTAATTCCATTCCATTCCATTATTATAAACCCTCCTTTCAAATGATGTAATAATATTACATTTCATTTCATTACTAACCGTCCTACCAAATATATCCTATTAGGTATATACAAGTGAACGACATATTTTAGGTTTGAGTTGTGATAATGGCTAGAGGATGAGCATTGAAGCAACCGGTAAAGTTGCCTATTTGTGACCATAAGGTCATAAGTTTAAATTATGAAAATAATTTCTTTATAAGAATACAAAAAGAAGATTATGTATATTCTGACCCTCCTTATACTCTTACAACGGGAATTAGAAATCGAGAGAAATCGTGGCTATCGTATAAAACCACCAAATAACTTTTTAAGACGGAGGTATCCTTATAGATGTTGTATTCATGCACCCTGAAATTTGGTTGATTGTATTGGGTAAGTTGAATTTTGACTTTGAATTACAACAATGGCTACATGACACATGTAAAAAATTTATGAGTCCACGTGTCTTCGTATTATCACATGCACTATTTCACCATCTTTTAACGATTCTTACGTGTACGTATCAAGTCATCTTGATAAATTCCTCCATTGGATGCTTATAAACATACCAAAATCCAATCTTTCTATAGTGTAAACAATTCAAGAACATGCACAAGTACATTGATCAATCAGTTTGACAAAATGGACCGCCATTAGTGTCAAAAATTTCACACTAGAATGCAATCCTGTCATTTCAAGCTAACTTTTAGGATAAGTTAGGCCTTTCAATATAGTATTATTAGAGCTCGTTTATTTTGACTGTTTGAGGCCATATTCGGTTCTGTTTCTTTGTTCAATATGTCCAACAGATGTTCAGCCTTGTTTTGAATTAAAAGAGGTGTGTCAAGAATCCTATCAAATAAGTATGAGTGTATTTAGCCATTTATAATAGTGTTCAAACCTCCCCTCTGAAGCTAGCTTTTAGGGTTGTGTTAGGTCTTTCAATAAGATATAAGTATGAATCGAACAATTGAGAACGTATGAACCAAAAAAGCAATTACATAATTTCGTCAATTCGGAATAATGTTTACTTTGTTAGAGTTTGTGATAATTTTGAAATGTAAAAAGCATCTGCTTTTGCCTTTTGCTGTTTTCTTTTTTGCTGTAAAACTAAAGAGAAGTATAGATCCTGCCCTTTGCCCACCTCATATGGATGCACAAATCATGGCCAAAGTGACTGCCAACCGAAAACATTCGATGAGAGTAGATTCTGTAGTTTAAATTAAATTTTGTATATAACTTCGTTTCAATGTGTTTCTTCTTCTTTTGGGTAATATTTAAGATAGGAAACTTAAGTTTTAAAGATCAAACCGGTTCGAACGATTTAACATTAAAAATCTTGAATTGCCCTAGTTTTAATTTTCAGTTTTATTTAATTTAATATTTTTATTATTAAAATTGATAAATTTATTAATTAATCTATCAATTTTTATAACTTAATTAGATTTTATAAACAAAAATAAACTACTTAATTTTTATTTTCCTTTTGTAATTAAAATTTAAAATTTTCATTAAGCAAAAACAATTTTTTAATCATTTTTAAATCTTCAATTTTATTAAATCTTTAATCAATTTTATGATGATCAAATACCAGTTAAATTTTTTAAACGTTCAATTTTACTGGTTTTACTTCCCTTCTGGTTATAGAAACCTTAGTTATTTGTGAAACCTAATTTCCACTTTGAAGAAATACATTTAATTATAAAGTATAAGATTTGATAATTTTTGTTTTATGTATAACAATTCTTAATACACTTAAATTTTGTTTATATGTATTTACTAAAAATGAAAAATTTTAAATTATGACAATTTTTTTTAAAATAGGTGTTTTATTGTGTATAGTATTTGGAAAATTCTGGGTTTTTTTTAATTTCATAAGTTCTTTTTAAATATTTAAAAAAATTATTTTCGAAGCTTCTTAGTCTACTAATGGTCCAATTTGACTTTGTAGAAAAGCAAAGAATATTTGTAAGACGCGTTTCGTAGTTTTTATTTACCCACAATTACAAGATTACCCTCGCATGCGCCTTATATTCCTCCCTCTTCTCTTGCTCGTCCAAGAAAACAGAAAACGACCGACATCTCTGTCGGAGGAGGGAGAGGGAGGGAGATAAGAGAAGGTTGTTGGTGTAGTGAGAGAATAGGATGGGCGATGAGATTGCAAAAGGTGGTGGGAGGCGGCGGAGGTTGTGGATGTTCAGGAAGTTGAAACTCAAGGAGGTATGGGGATGGCGATGGAGTTTTTGGAGGTCTGCGTTTAAATGGAAGAGGCACGCGTTGCAGCTTTGGTTGATTGATGATTTGATGTTCAAGATTGTTTCTGTTCTTGAGGCCATTGTCTTGGTGACCAATCTCTGTTTCTTCTACCTATGTTGTGGCTGCCACCTTTGATACGACGGAAGCACTTCCTATTATATTGGGTTTTAGTTTTCTTCTCTGTTGGGGGTATGTAAAGAAGACATGGGAGACATTTGTAGTTCAAATCCATGCAACGCAGGGTCTTGGTTGCTGGTTCTGTCTCTGATATATTAAAACAATTGACATTGACTACCATATCTGATCTCCATTAATGAATATTCTATGTTATAGTTAGAATTCTTCATCGTCTTCCTCAACATTTTGATTGTTCGGGTGATTATGTTTTTGAGCTCTGTACATGTCAGCCACCTGAAAAGAAGAGATACAAGGCACTAAGAAAGCAAGATAATGGTCGCTTTCATAAAGCAAGACCATCCATTACCTGATCAGATGTAGTAGCTTGCTCTGGATTCTTATCTTCTCGGACTTTAACTAGACGTGGAAACCGGAGAGAAATACCCTGACGCAAGAACATTAAAATCAGAAGATGCAACTGAAGAGATTCCCAGGTTTATTTCAAAATTGCTCAATCAACAAGAATATAAAAATCACAAATTGAGAATATTGTAAACAGCTCACAGATATGAGGCTGAATAAAATCTATGGTCTTTACTACAGAATCTAGAAGTATAATAACTTTTACCCTAAGCAAGATCACCACTACTTTTAAGATGCAGGAGCCAACAGGATCTTTAAAACACCATCGCACATAGATATTGACATAGACTTGGTGTGTATTCATTATAGATACCCAAGTTGATTAGACTTCATTTGTGTTTCCATGTTGTAGAATTCAGTTAGAATATCATTCACGGAATGCCTCACTAAACAGTGGTAAAAGCAGAAAAGCATAACAGTGTGATACCTAGTTGTAGAACATATCTTAATGTCAGAAAAATGTGACTAACTGGTTTCTAATCTTTCTTTAATGAAGAATGGAACTTAGTTAACAAATGAACAGAGATAAACCTTGTCGGCATCAACATCACCAATTGCAGCACGATGAACTGGACTGATAGTCAAGTCAGCAGCCTTCACCTCCCATACCTGTTTGATCATCAGAAAATAATAACTCAGATAAATGATATGCTTGGAAAATTCAACATCCCATACTTAGTAACACTATTTCTTAATTAATAGCTTTACAGTTAATTCTTTAACTTGAAATAATTGTCTTAACTCATATGGTTCCTTTTTTTAATTCATCTGGGGGTTAGAATTTTCATTATATCATTATTCAGCCTTGGAAGAGTTTTTTAAAGAGAAACTTGCTCAAGTCATCATCAGTGAAGTTGATCCTGAGGTTGCCGCCTCCACTTCATTCATAAAAGCACAACATAAAACTTGAGAGAGCTTATTGATAACAAATTAACAACAGGTTTAGCTACTGAATTCTTTAACACAATTATAATCAACATGAGAATTCACATATAGAAACATACTGGGACACACACAAGGTGATTCATAGGACTTTTGTCATGTCAAAATATGAAACAAAAGTGTAGGAAAGAAAGGTGAACACAAGATTTACGCTATGACCTAAACCCATTGATACAAAAACCAGAAAGATATCTTTTTTTTATTAATCTTATTTGTATCACAGAGTACTCAAGGTTCTTATTTATAGAAAAAGATGGTGACTATCTTTTGATGATATGAATATAATATCATCATATTAAAAATATATAATTAATTCTTAGGGTTGGCATTTCAGTATGTGTCTGCCCGGCCTGAAGTCTGATCAGGCTTTTGGTTCGGCTTGGGTTCAAGAGGTCAACTTAGCCTAGCCCAAATGGATTCAAGCCAACCAATTGACGTCAGTTTGTCAAATTTGAACAAAACAAGTGGGCTTTGGGCTGTTTGATTTGAGCCCGATCAGGCCACCCCTACTAACTCTTGCAAACCAAAGGATAAACAATAAATCTAGAAATATTATAACAAATGTAAGAAGTTAGATACCAAGAATATTTTAAATTACATTAGTGATACTATGAATATTCTAGATTTCAATTACTGAGTATAAAATTTAATTTAATTAACTTTAACACATAACAATCATTCCCTGCTTTTGTTTTATTCAATTTCTGACCTGTTCTAGGATTAGAAATCTGCCATTATTTAAATTCCTCATTGAAGTCTAACACAAGACAATTTGAAAGATGAAAATTATATATTTCACACCGCCTGTAAACGAAGTAATGAGACACTGAAATTCTAAATACATGTTTATGATTATAGGGAAATAACTAATCATTACTGATTGCAGCTTATTTCAAAACCATCCAGTCAAGCCGTCCACTATGAAGAGTTCAAAGAGGAATTATAGTGCAATAAAATCATAACCTGGCCTCATAAAACAGAAGTTACTGAAATTTTAAAATAGAAGGAAAAGGAAGTTTGAAAAACATTTGATTGTGATTATAAAGATATAAGTTTTTACAAGGAAAAATGAAGGTTTATTGAGTTATAAACAACTCAGTAATGTGAAATTAAAAAAGAGAACTTTATCAAGAGTCATCAGCAGGACATAAGATCTCATAAACCACCAAAACAAATTCAGCCTAATTAAACCAGAAATTAATCACCAGAACAGAGGTGGAACTAAATGTGTATCCAGAAAAAAAATAAAAGGAAACATATAGTACCTCACTAGGCTCAAACCACACATCTGGTTCAATTGTTTCTCCACACCTGTAGTATGGCTGGAAACAGCTAGAATGTTGGTATATTAAAGTCGCAAATAAGAAATCCAGTGAAAGTTCAGCACAGACCTTTGGTGCGGGAATCACTTTAGGACGAAGACTATCGGATCGTTCTTTGAGCATTGCTTCAGTGAATCCAGTGCCTTTAGACCAGAGAAAGATCGAGAGGAATAAATAATACTACTTGTTCAACAATTTACATGCCCTTGAGACAATAGAAAGGTCAATTTTCACGCACCTACTTTACATATGCTTTGATATTCTTCGTTCTTGCTGTCATAACATGCAAGAAGGAAAGCACCATAGAATCCTACAGGAAAATAGCTCCACATAACAAATAAGTAGTTGCTAGCCATGAAATTCACTCTCTTCCCTCCACTGATCACAACTCTGTTCCCTCCAAGGGGAAAAAATCACGCAGAACTTTGGACTGAAATACAAATAGTTTTAATCATCAACAAACATATACCTGTGCGTTTCCCACGACCATGAAAAGCAGCAATAGGTACTAGATCCAGTGAGTCACCAAGGCTGCAGTGCGCAGACCAAAATTTGTAAACTAACTTTATGTAATATATTGCCAATATGTTTTGCCTTACCTTTGCATGTAGTCTTTCTTTAATTTTAACCAGTTATTTGATCGCTTAGAAGGCTCATAGGTGGCATCTCTATTTAAGGTTTTGATAATTAATCCCTCACAACTGCAAAATAAGAAGAGCTTTCCATGAAAACCAACAAGATTTCAAGGTGTAGTTATGGGGCACTTCACACACATTCCAACAGTAGTAATTTCTAGCATAGAAGACATATAAAGAATAAGATTTGAAAACAAAACTGGTTTCATCTAATATACAAGTTATTACCAAATAACTAAACAGCCTCATAAAGAAAAAAACAAAACTAAACAAAGGGATCACATCATTTCTAAAACACAAGTGAGTCCTTACTGACTCTTGCTGCTATTAACAGGCAGCACCAGAATGCCTAGAATAACATACTTTAATTGCAAAAATAGCTTGCTGTACCAAACACAAATTTAACAAGTTTTAACACACTTCTATCTACCAATCTCATTATCCAAGTTAATGGTATTAGTAGTAGTGAGACATTTGAATTAAGTTTAAATTGGAAATCAAGTAACAACCATCCCTTTCAAAGCTCGTTAAACAAAAAAATTCTAGAAAATGGATCTTTTCGAGGTGACACTCGAAAATTAAGTTCGTTATTCATTAAGATCAAGTCCTTAATTCAGATATACACTTAGTGGAATATTTTTTGGGAGCTTTTCACTGATATTGCTCCCAAAACCACTGAAAACTTCAGGTCATCTAGTCACCTTTCATTTACTCATTGCGTCCACTAACAATCAACTACTACTCAATCAAGCTTTCTGCTTTTTGATTTCATCTTCATTTTACTATTTTGAGCGTCTTATTCATTAATCCTAATCAACTAAAAGGCTGTGAAGTCTTGGAACTAAAATATTAAGGGTAAAAGAGAAAACTTGCTAAAGGAAATTAGAAAAAAAAAAAAGGAGTTTCACATTCCAAGTTTGAGAGTGATTAAAAATTAATTAATTTTTTTTAAAAGAAGGAAAACTAGAGGGAAAACATGATTATTTTAGGATTTTCCTATTTAGATTATCATATTTAGTTAGGCATGATCATGGGATCTAATTATTTTTATTTCCTTTTTAGTTATTAGGGTAACATATACATAATTGGCTCTTTCGTACAATTGTAAACAAGTAATGTAGAAAATATTTTCTCAAATCTCAAATTCTGTCAAAAGCAATCAAAATCATGAGATGATTACCTTGCATCAACCGCGGCATCAAGGAAGTTTTGTATTTCCTCAACGTCATTTGATGTTATTGTTGTTGCAAACTGAAAATGTCCAGGTTCTTGATCAAATGAATCATAAAGACGCTGCAAAAGAAAGAACTGGTAAGCATAACCTAGTTTGGATTTATGTTCAATCTAGACTTGAATTCCTAGATCATCATTTCCATTAGTTCGGCAGAGATCTAATATAATTCATAATAAGAAAACTAGACTTTCAATCAAAGTGGAACTAAACACAGACACACAATCAAACTTTGGTGGTTCAATTTTAGATGCTAACAAGATCAACTTGTCAGTGTTATATCAATCACACCAAGGCTTTTCCATTAATCAAATAACCAACAACTAGTAGAAGCATTTACAGCCAAGCCAAACAGCTCTAAAGTGTGTCTGTGTGATTGGCTCTTATCATTTAGTTACACAAGCATTTACAACCATACAACTCAGAGTGTATAAGAGGAAGGCTGTTATCGTTTAGACAGTGTAACCAATAAACTGTTATATATCTAAATTAACATCGATATCTTATCTTTTCAACTATGGAGAGATCTACATAATTCACAGTAATTAAATTCTGCTTTTGTTACCTTATCTTTCCATAGACACCACAAGATAAAGGATTAGATCTCATAACTTTATTACCACCCATGGAAATAGCTCCTGATTCAAGCAAAAACTATTAACTCAAGAGCAAAGACTATTTCTTACTGCAGTTTGGGTAATATAATGCCATTGGTACTTAAGAACATTTAACACCATTTCAAATTTGAAGTTCCTTTAACTTTAGCTTTTTAATCAGATAGGAACTATACTGAGTTATGTGTCACAGAATTACATCTAGTATTAACACTTAGGCATTGGAATATAAATTCGTTAAAAAGGTATATTCAAAGTAAGCTTATTGGGAACATCCAAGTGAAGAAAAATAGCCAAATTTTACATGCACTTGTGATCATACAGCTCTAAATATTTTGTGAGAGCACGAGGCTGGATTCTTCAAGTTAATGACATCAGCATAAGTAAATTTTACCAGTAAACTCTACAAATAAAGAGCAATAGCAGCATCAAAAGCTCTTAAAAACATAATGAAGCAAATAGGAAGTCGGACAGAAATATGAAGTAATTATTAGTAAATAGCACATTTCAAATACATTTCAATACTGTCCAAGCCTTTATGATTACCAGTGGGCTTACCAAATAATGTCACAATTTCTCCACTCAAGTGTAAATCAGATCACAAACATGATAAGGCTTGCTACCAACAACTTACACCAACGCATAGAAGCATTGGCTGCATGCTTGAAAATGAACTTGTAACAATGAAAAATGTACCTCTCGCCGAACTTCAAGTTGTTCTTGAATCAATGGTTGACCATTGAGATATAAAATATCAAAGGCATATATGCAGACATCAACCTTAATGTCAGTCAGGACCACATTTTTGCGGGCCCGAGTACTAAGGACCTGCCATAAATTTTAAAAAAAGTTATCTTAGGTCAAAAGAGCTTGAGCGAAAAGTGTTGGAGTAGGCTAAAAGAGCTGTAAAAGGATGTACAAGGAATGAGGAAAATTAAGTTTCCAATTTGGTGAAGCGCCAGTGAAAATGTTACAATCTTTAAGGAGAAACAGGAAGTAAAGAGAGAGAGAGAGAGAGAGAGAGGAATATGAGGCATCACGCAATGCATTTGGAAATATTTCTTGGGTAAGAAATAAGGTATCAAGAAGAGTATCATAGGTTGGTCAAGGTTATTCCAAGAAACACCGACCAGAGTTTCAGAGCCTGTTTTGCAATATGGCACTATGGGGGTTGTACTTCTTTGAAAAGTATCAGTAATGATTCAAAAAGACTTCAGAGAGTCAGACAAGGAATTTGCAAAAAGATGAGGTTTTATTGTGACTAATACCTGAAAGGGCAAGATTTTCTCTTTTTCTCGATCATATGCAACTAGCTCGCAATCCAAGATAAATGATTTGACAGATGACTTCTTTAATCTGATTTGAGTTTTAGTGTCAGGTAAGTAAACAGTTTCCTACACTAAAATAAAACACAAGCTCCCAGGCATATCTAAAAGAACCATTCAGACGGTTAAGAAAAAACAAACTTGGAAGTGGCTTAAGGAAAAAATAAAGATTAAAGAAAGGCTTCAAAATTACTTTTATAGGGGATTGCAATTATAGCAGAAAACCTACATATGTTATGCCTCA
>JANSVA010000002.1:41977041-41989799 GCA_025504915.1 Erythroxylum reticulatum | reverse complement strand
TATAATTTTAAACCATATAAAACATAAATAAAAATATATCTAACCAAATCTTTTATATGGATTATAATATAGGTAAAACTCATATAACAAATAAATATTAAAACATAAAAAAGTTAAATAATATTATATAAATCTCAAAATAAAAGTAAAAATGTATTTGTGAGTGTTGTGAAAATTATGTGTAAAACATAAAAGTAAAAGGGACTAAAAAATAGGTTCGTTAATTGATATGAAAAATCTACCTGAAAAAGTACTTTTTTGAAAAACTCAAAATTTGAGCTTATCAAAAAACTGTATTTTAGCTTCTAGAAATGCCATTTCTATGAAAAAATATTTTTGGACTTTACAGCAAAACATTCAATTTTCTTAAAAACAACTTTTATAGTAAAAAAATACTTATTCACCCTCTAAAAGTTAAACCAAATAAGTACTAAAATACCTTGTACAGAACTATACAGATCCTGTTACTTTCTTGCGTCCTAGTAATCTCCTCATGTGTTCCATCCCTAGCACAATACTGTAGAAGCTATAGTTTCTCCAGCCCTATGCGATCCAGTTAGAAGATAGTGATACACTTCTGCGAAAAGTTTATGTGTTGATGGGTTGTTTTTAGCTCTTTTTTGCACTGGACTCTGAACCTAACATGTGCTAACCTTCCTGTTTTGAGCTCTTTTTTGCACTGGACTCTAAACCCATAACATAGTTGTTCTCAATCCAAGGGGCCTAATGGCTGGTATGGAAGCTCTCATAGCTTACCGACTCCCAAATGACCCTGTACTCAAAATGACTATGCGTGCTTACTCTGTAAGTTCTTCATTTTTAATATTTAAATGTCAAAGACATATATAATATATATTATTTATGTTGATTCAAATCTTGAATATAATAATAATCACAAAGATGAAGCGAATAATTTACTTACTTTTAGTAGAATTCGTTATGACGTAAAAAGAAAACTTTCTAACGATTACAAATTAGTTTATCTCTTAACCCTGTTTTTGTAACAAAGAAAAGGTAATCTTTTGCCTAAATCCAAACAAAGCTCCAAGTTTTGATAGACTTAATGGTCTCTTCTTCCACAAGACTTAGGATACCCTAAAACCTCAAGTTTGTAATACTACCCTAAAGCTCTTCTTTAAGGGTAAAATGCTTAAAGTTTGGAATAAAACCTATATTTACTTAGTCTCTAAAACTAGAAACTCAGCCTCTGATAAAGATTATAGGCCAATGTCATGTTATAATACACTCTACAAAATTATTGCCAAACTTTTAGCCAACAAGTTAAAGTTAGTGCTTCCTCATATCATTAATCCAGCCTAGCCGCCTAGGATACTTGTGTGCAAGATAGATCCATTGGTGACAACATCATCTTAGTCTAGGAGCTATTGAAAAACTACCATAGGAGAGAGTCTGGTAAAATTGCACTATGAAAATAGATCTACAAAAAGCTTTTGATTCTATTACATGGGGGCTTTATCATTCAAGCTGTGGAAGCTTTTGGATTCGCCAACCCTCTTTATTCATTGGATTAAAAAGTGTATCGCTACCCCTTCCTATAATATACTTGCCAATGATGAGGTAACTATCTTGATCAAGAGAGCTGGGGGCATTAGGCCAGGGGATCTTTTATCACTTATCTTTTCACAATTTATGCTAAAGTTCTACTAAAAGTCATTTCTTTTTATGTGCCTGATTGAATGAGCTTATATTAATAGAGCTTTTGTCAGTATAATATTTTTAAAAAGAGTTTTTTTAAGATGTCAGTTGACAGTTTGACTGTCATTAAAAAAAGAATTTTTTTGAAAGAGCTTTATACAATAGATTGTTTGGCAATATAAAAATAAAAAGTACTTTTAATTTTAACTATATTTTATTTTGTAATAAAAAAGTATTTATGTATATAAATATTATTTAAAATATATTAAACAATATACAAAGCACAATATATTAATTATTATATAATTTTAAACTATATAAAACATAAATAAAAATACATCTAATCAAATCTTTTATATGAATTATAATATAAGTAAAACTAATATAAAAAATAAATATTAAAATATATAAAAAGTCAAATAATATTATATAAATTTCAAAATAAACATGAAGATGTGTTTGTGGGTATTGTGGGAATTATGTGTAAAGGTAAAAGGGACTAAAAAATAGGCTCATTAATTGATCTGAAAAATCTATCTGAAAAAGTACTTTTTTGAAAAGCCCCAAATTTGAACTTTTCAAAAAGTTGTATTTTAGTTTCCAAAGAAGCCATTTTATGAAAAAAAAAGTGTTTTTGAATTTTATAGCCAAATACTCAGTTTTTTTAAAAATAACTTTTGCAGTAAAAAAAATATTTATTTACTCTGCAAAAGCTGAACCAAACAGGTACTAACTCTAAGAATTATAACAATTTTAATTATGACAATGGTTGCAAGTAATTGCAAGTTACTAATTTGTTGTTTGTTGACTATAACTTTGTATTTAGTGGTGTTGATCCTAATTCTATATAGTGCCTCACAAGGTCTATTAATCTATTCTCTAAGCTCTCAGGACTGGAAATCAACACAGGCAAAAGCTTCATCATAGTTTCAAAAGACTCATCTAATCAGGCTCTATCTATTGCCAATATTGCTAGATTAAGCCTTAAGGAGCCTCCTGTTAGTATCCCTATTACTAGTAACAAAGTCTCTTATAAGAAATGCCAAGTTATAATTGACAAGATGACAAACAAGACCTTTCATATGTTGGAAAAGAACAACTAGTATCCTCAGCCCTTTGTAACCTTTATATACATTGGCCAGCTCATACTAATTAACTTGCCTAAACAGATCTGTAAAGAGATTGAAAAGATCCTAAAGAACTTCTTGCGGACTAGGGAAACACACAAGAAGTATTTTATTAAAGCTAGCTATATACCTTCCGAGCTGAGAAGGTGGTTTTTATGGCTTCATTCTACTATTATAGTCAGCAAAACTCTATTAGTTAAGAGGATTTGGAGACTTCTACAAGACAAACAATCTCTATAGGTGAAGTGGGTGTATTTACGTACACTACATTAAAGAACAACTAGTATCCTCAGCCCTTTGTAACCTTTATATACATTGGCCAGCTCATACTAATTAACTTGCCTAAACAGATCTGTAAAGAGATTGAAAAGATCCTAAAGAACTTCTTGCGGACTAGGGAAACACACAAGAAGTATTTTATTAAAGCTAGCTATATACCTTCCGAGCTGAGAAGGTGGTTTTTATGGCTTCATTCTACTATTATAGTCAGCAAAACTCTATTAGTTAAGAGGATTTGGAGACTTCTACAAGACAAACAATCTCTATAGGTGAAGTGGGTGTATTTACGTACACTACATTAAAGACTTATGGAACTTCAAATGCAAATATGATAGCTCATATGTAATGAACCAAATTCTCAAACAAAAAATATGGATTCAACCACTTATTAAATATCATATTGGGAATGAGAAATGTACTTAGATGTGGTACGACAATTGAGATCCCTTTGGACCATTTCATATGGATCCTAACACTAACTAGAAAGGGACTTGCATCCTAAAAATGCTATAAGTTAGGTAACAAATATAGGGTTCCTAAAAGTGTCTAAATAGAGGAGGCTCTTAACTTTCAATGAATTTTCCCAACTACACTCCAACATTGCTTGTGAGGATAAGATTATATGGACCGATCACTCGTCTGGCTCTTTCACAAATGACTCCTCTAGGAACTTGATTCGAGCTCATGGAGCTTATGTCCCTTGACACTAGCTGATATGGTGTAATTCACTCTCCTCAAGGCTCTCCTTCGTCCTTTGGCTGGTTATACGTAGCAAGCTTCCTACAATTGATAGAAATGCGAGATTAAAACTTCTAAAGATATTGATCTAACATGCAAGCTTTATAAATTCATGCTCGAGTGTCATAACCATCTATTCTTCACTTATCAATAGTCACATGTGCTCTGGGCCTCTATTCTGCTCCTCTATAATCTTTTTCTTAACATAACTAGATGGAATGATACTCCTCTTTGGGCAAACAAAACTGAATCACTTGAAGAAGGAACATTATAAATTAGCGAAGCTTGCCTTTGGATACATAATATACACCATATGGAGGGAGACAAATGACAGAATTTTTAAAGGCAAACTAAGAGATGTGTTATGTCCTAATGCCTTGCACATTAGGTGCATACAGGACTTGATTTATGATAGATATAACACCTCCAATATCTTGCTTGAGCTTATCACTAACTCGTCATTGTAAAAGACTATAATACCGTTTCTACTTGTTCACTAATTGACAGGGCTTTATCTTAAGAGTTGTCTTAAACGGTAAGTATTTGGTTTTATTTTTATTTTTCTGTAGCAATTTTTAGTTTTCAGTTTTCATTTTTAATTTTTTTATTTCTGTTTTTCTTTCAAATAAAAACAAAAACTTATTTGGTTATTAATATTAATATAGTTGTATTTTTATCACTGATAATAATTACATTTTATATTTAACTTAAAGATAAATTATTTTTAATTAAATAAATTTATTAAACCTCTTATATAGTATTTCTTAACAAATTATTAATAAAATTATGTTATTTTACTAAAATAAATAATTTATAAATTAATATTTTTTGAAATATAGTGTAATTATTAAATCAAATTTTATTTGAATATTTATATATTTTAAATTTAAGTATATATAATTTAATTATAAAATTAACTATTCATAATTTTATTGATAATTAATTTTAATTTATTAAATATATAAATATAATGTTGAATTAAATTATGCATAATTTTTATTAAAATTAAAAATTAAATAATATATATTTAAATGATAGTAAATCAAATTATGAAAAAAACAAAGACGGAAACAAAAACTATTTTTTTATGGTTTTCATAATTTTTGAAAATTGAAAAAAACCAAAACTAAAATCAAGAACTAAAAACTCAAACAAATAAGATTTTTTTACTAAATTTGAAAATAAAAAATAGAAATAGAAACAAGCACCATAATTGTCAAATATTTAGAGTCATTAATATAAAATATTAAATAATATATAGTAATTGGTAATTAATTTGATAAATATACGTTGTTTAAAATTAAATTAAAGTGATTAATAATTATAGTTTTAATTAATTATTTTTAAAAAAATAAAGCGAAGAGATTCTGTACAAGAAGCAGATTTGAAAGGTTGAGAGAAAAGAAGATCGAGCAGCTGAACAGGAAAGAAGTCGTTTCCATTGATCCTAACGTTAAAGTCATATATTTCTATTGGAAAGTAAAGATGGAACTTAGTTCAAATTGATTTTTCAGTTGAGATTCTAATAAGAATAGACAGACCTTAATGATTATGAAAAAACATGGATCCGCATAATGTTATCTTATGTTTGAAATTGAAACACAAGATTGCTATCTAATGCTATACATATATGAATAATGATGCGTGAAGCTTGAAAATCAGAAAGATCATAACTGGGATAGTCCAGATTTCATAGATGATTACAAAAACGAAAGATAGTCGTAATACAATCAGAAAGATCATAATGGGATAGTCTAGATTTCGTAGATAATAACGAAAACGAAGACAGTCGTATATGCACTCTATAAAAAGCAGGGTGTGCATGTTGTGTACTGCATGCCTTCGATCATCAGAAATAATCAAACACTGGCCATGGCAAAAATGGCTGCATCCATTACCACGACGTTCATCTATCTCTTCACTGTTTTCTTGCTTTATTCAACCATTGAAGCCAGACAGGATTTTGCAACACCTACAGGTTCAAATTTCACGTATGTTTGTGATCCCAAGAGGTATGCTCTCCTGGGATTGAATATAGCACAGTTTCCATTCTGTGACTCGTCCCTTCCCTTTGAGGTTAGGGCCAGGAATTTGGTCAAGCATATGACACTGAAAGAAAAGGTCAATCAACTTGGAAACACTGCGGAAGGGGTTACCAGATTAGGGCTACCTAGATATGAATGGTGGTCGGAGGCTCTTCATGGTGTGTCCTATGTAGGTCCAGGAACTTTCTTCGATTCTGTTGTTCCTGGAGCAACAAGCTTCCCCCCAGTAATCCTCACCGCAGCTGCATTTAACGAATCATTATGGAAAAACATTGGAGAGGTAATATGAGTTTCCAGTCTTTGATTTCATATGCTCTCTAAATACCTTTTCTAATTTTAAATTATCCCGTTTTGCAGGTTGTTTCAACAGAAGCAAGGGCTATGTATAACCTCGGTCGTGCTGGACTAACGTTTTGGAGTCCTAACATCAATGTAGTGAGAGATCCCAGATGGGGAAGGGCCCTTGAAACGCCTGGTGAAGATCCATTTGTTGTTGGAACCTACGCAACAAACTATGTCAGAGGGCTTCAAGATGTTGAAGGAACTGAGGAACATCAAGATTTGAACACCAGACCTCTCAAAGTTTCATCATGTTGCAAGCACTACGCTGCCTATGACGTCGACAACTGGAAAGGAGTCCAACGATATGACTTTGATGCTAGGGTCCAAGAACGAGATATGGTTGAAACCTTCCTTCGACCTTTCGAAATGTGCGTGAAGGATGGCGACGTGAGCAGTGTTATGTGCTCTTATAATAAAGTGAACGGAATACCATCATGTGCTGACCCTAAACTCTTAAACCAAACCGTTCGAAGAGATTGGAATTTACATGGGTAATGATTATTTATTTTTATATATGATTTTATTGTATTGACTTTGCAGCATGCCAGTATGTTGAACTATGCTTCTTCTTAATCATCAGATATATAGTATCTGACTGTGACTCCATTGAAGTCATGCTCCATGCCCAGCACTGGCTAGGTGACGCACCAGAGGATGCAGTTGCGCAAACACTCAAAGCAGGTAAGTGAATTCATTTGTTTGGATATTAATGGAATGAATACTTTTGATGAATTTTCTTTCTTTGTTTATTAACAGGTTTGGATTTGGACTGTGGAAAGTTCTATCCCTCATCAACTGAAAGTTCAGTAAGACAAGGGAAAGTTAGGGAGGAAACAGTAGACACTTCTTTGACTTATCTCTACGTTGTGCTCATGAGGTTGGGCTTCTTTGATGGAAGTCCACAGTACGAGTGTCTTGGGAAAAAAGACATATGCACTGCAGAAAGTATAGAGCTAGCTACCGAAGCAGCAAGAGAGGGAATTGTCCTTCTTAAAAACGATGATCAAACTTTGCCACTGAAGACCGATAAATGCAAAAGCATTGCACTGATTGGCCAATTTGTGAATGCTACAAGAACAATGCTGGGCAACTATGAAGGGACACCATGTCGTTACACAACTCCTTTTGATGGTTTGATTCGATACGCGAGTGTGGAATCTGCATTGGGATGCTGGGATGTAAATTGCGGCGATGCAAACCTCTTCCCTCCAGCTTTGAAGATTATGAACGGGCATGATGCAACCATTTTAGTGATGGGCATTGATTTATCAATCGAGGCAGAGAGCAGGGACAGATCCAACCTTCTTCTACCTAATTTCCAACCAAAACTTATCAAACAGATTGCCGATTCTTGCAAAGGCCCTGTAATTCTTGTTCTCTTCTCTGCAGGAGGGCTAGACATCACTTTTGCTAAGAACCACCCTAACATTAAAGCTATTATATGGGCTGGATATCCTGGAGAAGAAGGTGGCGCCGCTATAGCAGATGTCATCTTTGGCAAATATAATCCAGGTTACAGCTTGTGATTAGTCAGTGATAAATGCATATACATTTTCCTGCCGTAATCTTAACTTTCATGTTTATTTGCATTTCAGGTGGAAGGCTTCCGCTTACCTGGTATGAAAATAGCTACGTTGATAT
The DNA here is from genome assembly GCA_025504915.1 of Erythroxylum reticulatum. Lineage (NCBI taxonomy): Eukaryota > Viridiplantae > Streptophyta > Magnoliopsida > Malpighiales > Erythroxylaceae > Erythroxylum > Erythroxylum reticulatum. The sequence continues at coordinate 41,981,971 of JANSVA010000002.1, read as the reverse complement.
GATACCTATTACAGCCATGCGATTGAGGCCAGTTGATGAGTTAGGGTATCCGGGTCGAACCTACAAATTCTTCAATGGTTCAACAGTCTATCCCTTTGGTTATGGACTGAGTTACACTAAGTTCAATTACAGTTTGCTGACGGAACCATGTTCTGTGCATGTAAAGTTGGAAAAATTCCAACCCTGTTACCAGGACTTAGAATATAAGTGCGGAGTAGACAAACCTGAATGCCCTGGAGTTGTGATCAATGAACATTTAAGTTGTCACGAAACTGTCAAGATCAAAGTTTCTGTACAAAACGTGGGATCATACGATGGAAGTGAAGTAGTGATGGTTTACCACAAGCCCCCAGAAGGAATTGCCGAAGCTCCCATCAAAGAACTTATTGCATTTAGAAGAGTTTTCATTAAAGCTGGAGAATCTGCTACAGTAGAATTCGATATTAATGTTTGCAAGAGCTTTCAGTTGATAGACTTTAGTGCCTACAGGATTTTGGCCGCCGGCACTCACACTATAGTTATTGGGGATGATCTTGTTTCTCTCCCCGTTGAAATCCTTCCTTGTTAGTCTAGTTCTTCTCTTTTTCTTTTTAGTAAGGTTTTTCTAGCTAGCTTCCAATAATTAAGTAGGGTTTCAGATTTTCTTTAAACTCTAGCTATTAGATCAAAGGCAGTCGAGTCATTTTATGTAAATGTGATCATCACATGCATATTTCGTAATAAGAGAGTTCTTCAGTAAACTTGTTTGTTGTTTCTGCTACTTAAAACACCTTTTACCATTGACCGGTTGCCTTGTCAGACCTGGCTGGCGGTTGCTAGGAAGTATTGCGTGACAGTATCTTTGTTCTCCCGTCTTTTAGGATAAAGACAAAGAAGAATGATAGGTATGGAGACCATAGCCGATCGTGTTGAGTTTCACAAGACAAAGGAATTATGATGCTGAAACTAGACTTTTCTTTAAGCATCTGTTCCCTGGATACATTCAGCTTGTTTCCGCAAAACATTCTCAAAGTCAACTTCTTGGTTTGTGCTAGCCATCATTTAGTTTTTACTCCATTATGATCCAAGATTTTAAGCGGGTGCACTCGTAGAAGGAGATGATCTATGTGTTTCAATGAAATCACCTAAACCATTCTGTAATTACCACATAGTATGCTTTTGAAAAGCACAGAAATACAGCACTAATGGTACCAGAAGATCTTGAAAATATGCAACTTGCGAAAGTTGGGCTCTTGTTGTTTAGTTGCTTGCTCATGAGCCTTAGAAAGGATGGGAAGTAGCTAGTCAAGGGCTTGGTTGTGCTCCACTGTCACCACTTTCAGCAGAAGCACGTGGTGATATGAAGAAAAGCACCATTCATGCATGATAGTGACATCCGTGTCCGGTAGTATGAAAAGGCTCAAACTTTATTACTAAGTGGCAGAGATTTGGGTAGTAAGTCATGGTCACTCACATAAAGTAATGGGGGCGGTACAGAAGCCACTTTCCTCGCTTCAAAAGGATACTAAACTTGGACCATACGAAATGAAATAAGTTGGGACTGCAACAGACATGAACTAAGTAAATAGCCATTAAGCATTCACGAGATACTAAGAACGCCGACTTTTCCGGCCATACATCTTAGGAAGCATCATACAACTGGGATCTATTATCATTTATGAAAGACGAGCCTCAACAAGATAGGAAGATGCCTAGGTTACAAAAGAAGCATATCAAGCAATAAGCAAGGGGCTAGTGTTCAACACTGCCAATTCAACTAAAGAAGTAGCAAGCCTGTCATAATAGTTTGCAAGTAAAATCTGAACACTTCTCCTTATTCAATACCGCAGCAGATATTCTAAAGACTACGACCCAACAAGCAAACAGCAACTCCATCGTGGTGGTGGTTAGAAAATGGAGGTCCATGGCTTGGATTCAAGCTTAATTAGTTCTTGAAATCTCCAACTCCAAGCTTCTTGACTTCAAATTTAAGAGACTTGAGGTATCTAACAGCCTCATCCAAAATAGTAACAGTATTCATCTGGTCCCCGCCGGGTACCATACTTCTCAATTCCTTCACCATCATTTTCATTTTCTGCCGTTTCCTTTCACCTTTAGAGCTGCTACCACCTCCATAGGACTTGTGGGCAGAAGATTCATTCTTCAAGGGTTTAGAACCACCAGTCGAGTAAGAATCAGGAGAATTACTTCCATAAGTCCGTGCAGTGCTAACCTCTTCCTCCTCATAATCATCTTCCTCTTCGTCTTCCAAGCTTAGCAACGCGTCAATATCGTCTGAATCCTCTTTCAGTAACACCATTTCTCTCTCCACAAGATTGACATCTGTCTGAAAATTCCCTTGGATATAAAACGGACTAACTTCTGTGGCAGGACCACCGAATGTTCGGGCCATTGCAGGATGGTACATAATCTGGCTTTGATGAGTGTTCTGATCAAATATAATGAGATTCCTTGGCACAACCTCGGAAGGTTGACTCGCAAGGCCATGTAAGGGAGTTGAGTGTCCTGCAGGAGGTGTTAAATCTGCAGGGAAGGAAGACGATGAGGGAAAATGCATGTAAGCATTCCCCATTTGATTTTCACATTGAGGCTGTGAGTTTCGGGGGTAAAATGTTCGGTCCCTCTGCATCTCAGCTTGTCTATCAAACTAAAAGTTCAGAAGAAAAATAATGCTTATTGCACTTGAGTTGATAATTCTTACTTCACTGTCGATCTTGGACTTCCAGAAAATCAGCTAATCAGTTTTTTGCCATCCTGGCCAAATAGCTAAGTAAACTGCCTTCAAAGGTATGAGCATAACCAAAAACCAGTCCTCCCAACTCCAAATAACCCAGTCTGTTCTGAAACACTAACTACGTAACAGGTTTAAGCAACTGACGGAAATACTCAGCCTGCAAGATAAAATGGAAACCCCTGTCAATTATTAGGAAGGCACCATTGAGAACAAAATACCTTAGTGCTAGAACAATCATAAGTAGATATTATTGAACTCTTGAACCATCACTAGCAATGACAATACATCCATATACAAACAATAGCAATAGGAGCAAGCGCGAGTGTCCACTTTCCTGTCCTGGAAAAGAGGACGATACTTATACCTGACAAAATTGCATTACTTGGCAATGTCCAGGAACCCCGACGCTCATTTTAACCTTCCCTATTTCATTATCAGCTCTGCATCTCTTTATGGACAATGCAATGTACATTCTCACTCCTCAAGCCGCTTTTGAATCACAATCAACCCAGAAGTTACTCCAAGACCACAACGAACCCCCCTGGAAAAACAAGAATGAGCTGAAGTATTACCACAAGGAGTAGAAACAACTTCCCAGGATTAAATTTAGACCTTCATGAACAATGATTAATAGGATAAAAGACAACCCACCCACTTATCAACCTCACCTGGAAAGAGCAAAACCTAAAAAGAGAAGAAAAACAATATATACACCCATAGCATTAAAGGGATATCACCAATAACTCGTACATATAAACATGTATGAGGAACAACTCATGAAACAGAAAATACTAATAGAAAGAGAGACTTACCAAACTCAATTACAGGATGACAAGAAAGAAGACCACCAAACGGACGCATTTCCTGCTGTAATCCACGGGAGAGGAATCCCAGGGCATGTTGCTCTTCTTCTTCTTCTTCTTCAATCCCAATTTCTTTTAAATCACATCAAATCAGTCTGAACTGAAAATAAGAACAAAAACAAAAAGACGATAAAATAAATAACATGACACCAAACTGAATACAAGCAGAAATGCCATAGTCGGTACCCACCAAAGCTGCTTAATGGTCATCAAGAACACAACAAATATACAAACAAACACAGACCACTTCCTCAACTTTGGAGCCTAAGAAGCATGTCCTTCACCATACAAGAAACAAACTTCAAGTCTAAAACCAGAAATAAAAAACGAAACTTCATTCCAACTCCGTAATCATAAAAGAAACAGGACATACATCAAGCAGATAAAAAAAGTATTAAAGAAGTCCATTAACACCAACGAATCAACACACGAGAGCCAACTTAAGAAAAGTTCTCAACTTGACAACCTGAAACACAAACACAAAGAACTCTAACACCATCAAAGCACAACAAAACCAAAAGTTCAAGATATCTGAAAAACCCAAAAGCCCATATAAACAATTACATATTCATGCAAGACAAAAACATAAGAACTTCAAACAACCACAAACCTAAGGATTCAAGGAAATGTAACTGACGACGCTTGTGACTTGTGAGTGAAAGCTATCATTAATAAGACTTCTTTTCAGTTCGACTTTTTGGTAGTGAAAATATATTTTTCTTTTTTCTTTTTTTTATGAGATATTTTAGAAGATTTCCAATTATAAAAAAATACTATTAAATTATCTTATATTAATTCTCACTTGAGCTGAATAATTTCTTTATTGAATTCAAAATTCTGATCTCAAATTCATATATAAGAGTGGTTCATCCCACTTAAGTGAGAGAGTTACTTATCAACTCATTTTTTTATATTTTTCTTAGAACGGTGGGAAGGTGTGCACTTGTCTGACAAACGTAAGTGTCAAATAAGGATAATCTGGGCCGTCGAGAAACAATCCCGTGTTATGCGGATGAGACGGTGACCGTTGGATGACAGAGCACGCGTGATATTGGAAGAAGAAATGGAGCTTGTGGGGACCACGTGGAGAAGCGAGGAATTTTGTGCATTTTGGAACGGACTTGCGAAAGTGAAATAGATAAAAATAAAAAATTTAAAGTGAACAAAAGAAATTCCATCTAAAAATTAAATAATTTAAAATATTATAAAAATATATGATTAAATAAATTTTAATTTGTTTATTTTAGTTTAAAATTTTTATTAATTCATAAAATTAAATAATTAATCAATTTTTATAATAAAAATTATTAAAATAAATCAATTTTTAAAAATA
>JANSVA010000002.1:41959913-41974482 GCA_025504915.1 Erythroxylum reticulatum | reverse complement strand
CCTTGTATTATGGAGATAATCTCTCCTTGTTTATTGTATCGTTCCTGTATAAAGCCGTGTACCAATGCATCAATGAAATATATAAAAAATTTCTACCACAATTAACTTCTCCTCGTCATTTCCATATCCCATTTTTCACAGAGACTACTTGAGAACTATTAACCAGTGAAAATGTACCTAAGAGGTTTTGGACAGATGCAATCACCACAACAGTGTACTTGTCGAATCGAATGCCATCAAGAGTGTTGAATTTTAGAAATCCTATACAAGAGCTAAGTGCTCACGTTTCTATCCCTTCAGTATTAATGCTTCCTCCAAAGATATTTGGATGTACATCTTATGTATATGTGCATCGAAACCAAAGATCAAAACTGGATCCTTGTGTTATTCGGTATATGTTCGTTGGTTATGGACCTTACACAAAGGGATATAGATGTTATGATCCCATTACAAGGAGATTTTATGTCACTTTAGATGTTACATTTGTTGAGACTGAAATGTTTTATGCTGCAGATTCCCGTTCTACTCTTCGGGGGGAGCACAAAGCACATGAAGAGCAGAGCTGGGAAAGTTGGCCTAATTTTGATGCGACTGTCATTTGTAATAGTAACATAAATGAAGTTAGGGCAAGGAATGCAGAGTTAGCTAAAAGATGAAGAGGTTGTCAAAAAATGTAGTGGCAATAATGATAGTCACAGTGGGGATAATGATACCAAAGAAGGTGCACCTGAAACTGAAGTTAGAGATAGGAGTGACCAAGGAATAGATTCAGTTGGAATAGAACTTGGGGAAGATGAATTGGAGAAATATCAACTTCCTCCAAGACAAAATCAAGGAAAGCCTCCAAAGAGATACTCTCCATATGAAAATAGAATGAAATCCAAGTACCCTATCTCGAATTATGTGAGTACAAGTCAACTTTCTCCAAAAATGGTAAATTTTGTTTATACTTTATCGTCAGAATATATTCCTACTACAGTTAGAAAGGCTCTTAATGACACGAAATGGGTAAGGGCTATAAATAAGGAGATGATAGCCTTGGAGAAAAATCACACCTAGAAGTTGGTTGGTCTACTAGAAGGAAAAAAAACTATGAGATGTAAATGGTTGTTCACCATTAAATATAAGACAGATGGGACTATTGATCGGTATAAGGCGAGGCTCGTTGCAAAAGGGTATACTCAATCATACGGGATTGATTATCAACAAACATTCTCACGTGTCGCTAAGTTGAATACTATACGTGTTTTGTTATCTTTGGTTGTTAATCTTGATTGGCCACTATATCAGTTTGATGTGAAAAATGCATTCCTGCAAGGAGATTTGGAAGAAGAAGTTTACATAGATAACCCACCAGGCTTTGAAGCAACTCATCCTAGAATGGTGTGTAGATTAATGAAAGCTCTTTACGGGTTGAAACAATCCCCTAGAGCGTGGTTCGGTCGGTTCAGTTCAGCCATGAAGAAGCTTGGTTTTAGGCAAAGCCATTCTGATCATATGTTGTTCATAAAACGTAAGGCAAAGATGGTGACTTTGTTAATTATCTATGTGGATGATATAATCATTAAAGGTGATGATAAGGAGGAGATCTCCAATCTACAAACCTAGTTGGCACAAGAATTTGAAATGAAAAATCTCGGAGGTCTAAAGTATTTCCTAGGGATTGAAGTTGCAAGGCCAAACCGAGGTATTTTCCTAACTCAAAGAAAATATGTGCTTGATTTACTAGTTGAAACAGGGATGCTTGATTGTAAACCAGTGGATACTCCAATTATTCAGAATCATGGGTTGGGAAGTAAACCAGACCAAGTGGCAGCTAACAAGGAAAGGTACCACCGATTAGTAGGAAAGTTAAACTACTTGTCACACACCTGACTAGATAGCCTATGCTGTAAGTCTGGCGAGCCAATTTATGCATAATCCAAGTGAAGAACACATGGATGAAGTGTATAAGATTCTGAGGTGTTTGAAAGGGTCACCAGTTAGGGGTCTAATGTTTCAAAAGCATGGACACCTAAATATTCACGGATTCACAGATGTAGATTAGGCAGGGAGTGTTAGCGATTGGAAATCAACTTCTGGTTACTTCACCTTTGTGGGAGGAAACTTAGTTACTTAGAGGAGTAAGAAACAAAAGGTAGTTGCTTTATTTAGTGCTAAAGCTGAATTCAGAGGGATCACTAAAGGGTTATGCGAATTACTTTGGGTAAGGAAGCTCATGGAAGAATTAGGATATGGAAACGAAAGGGAGACTGAATTGTTCTATGATAACAAAGCTGCAGTCGAAATTGCCAAGAATCTAGTTCAGCACGATAGAACAAAATATGTTGAGGTTGACAGACATTTTATTAAGGATAAACTCGAAGCCAAGGTAATTCAACTCCCTTATGTTCGGTCTAAAGATCAATTAGCAGACATGCTCACAAAGGCGGTGTCAGGGAAGGTTTTCCACAGCATATTAAACAAGTTGGGCATGAGGGACATCTATGCACCAACTTGAGGGGGGGTGTTGGAATGAGCTGTCAAGGAGATTTGCTTCCCTCATAGGCTTCTTGATTGGAATGATTGATTTGTTTCCGAAAAATAAGTTGACTACCATAATGGGTATATATATATATATGTACTTTGTAACCAGAAAACATTACGACTGAAAAAAAGAAAACCTTTGTGGACGTAGGCAACAACGATGCTGAACCACGTTAACTCTGTCTTACCTTTCCTCTTGTTTTTCTTCTACCTTTGATTGATGTTTTGACAAAAACCCTTCAAAATTAGGTTAATGCAGTTTCAGAAATTGTGCCACACAAAGAATGAAGCAACTAAGAGTAAATGTTGAGAAAGGACTTAAACATGCAATTGTACATATAAAGACAAGATTTTCATAGAAGCACTCTTGTTTCATTAGGATGTTCATGAGTTATTATATCACAAAAGCGATGAAAAATAAATACTATAGAGTATGGACAAACACTTGCCTGCATCCATCCTTTCCACTTCTCAGTTTGATGCCGGTTCAAATAAAGTATGGATATTCCAAAAAATGCTGACTTTTCATAATGCTTTCTGAAGTCATAGCTGATACTATAACAAGCAGGAAGTAGAGGAAGAGAAAAAGATCGCGATTGTATTTCTGCACAAGAGAGACCAACCAAGAAAAAGGATTAATATGGACAATTCAAAACTCCATATAGGGAAACGCATATGAAGTATGTATTAGCAGCTTCCTTATCTAGCTAGAAGTGAGTCATTCTTTCCTTAGAAAATCCACGACTTTGCACTAAGAAATGATTACTCTTGTTTATTTCTTTCACTTTTTTGTCAGAGATGGGATATTTAGGAAATGGTGTAGTTATTCCAATGAAGCAAAAAACCCATAATGATCCCCACCTGTAATGCTTGGCGTAAAGAGCTTACATCATTTCCTAAAATGGCGAATTATTTATTCACTTCTTTGGCACGGAATACAACTACATGGAGGAATTGCTCTATATCCCCTGACCATTTCACATGGTTCTATTATTGATTGGCTATCCTATCTCTTCATAAAAGAAAATCCTTTGCTTTTCAGCAAAAAATACAATGCGTTAAATATGTGTCCAAAGAGAGGCACCAGTACAAGACCAGAAGCAAGTTTAGTGATCCTCAATAAAGTAATAAAATAAACTTTACCAATAACAACAACATCCATTATAAATTTCGCTGGAACGCAAGATTTGGGGAGGTCTTATAGTATACAACCCTAACTAGTAAAAACGCTATTTCCAAATGACTTAAATATATAAATATAAATAAAAAAGAATACCATAAAATTAGAAAATAAAAATAAATAATTGAATGAAATAAAAGTAAAAATAAAATACTAGGAAAAATAGATAAATAGATCAAAATAAATGTAAGTAATATATAATACTAAAATACTAATAATAACAAATACAACTTACAATTTAAAACTTTGTTATTGTGTTAATTAATCATAAGGTTAATTACCAAAAAAGTTCAAACTTTCGTCAATTTTTGACTTATAGCCATAACTTAAAAAAGTAGCAATAAAATGCTTAAATTTTTAATTTTTTTCAATTATAGCTCAAATTTTAAAAAGTGGCAATAAAATGCTCAAGCTTTCAATTTTCTTCAATTCTTTCGCGATGTTATCTGTTGTTGTTCCGATGCCCTCAACCTTTTTGTTTTTTGTTTGTTCTTCTGACGCTCCAAACTACTTTTACATTACAGCGTACTGCACTAATAAGTTATTTGTTTTCAGTTCGTTTTCCTAATGCCCTTAGTGTGAGAATGTTCGGACTGCGAAATCTGAAAATCGAAAGATGAGGACGTCGAGAGAACAAACTGAAAACGAAAGAAAAAATTGAAATCAAAGCGTAAGGTCGTCAGGGTTCCATAATCTGATTTAGGTCATTTTTAAACAACAATATCGTTTTAATTATGTGATTAAACAGAAATTTTTGCTAAAATGTATTAATAGTTAAGGTTTCTTAAACATGTTGCAAGTTATGTCAGCAACTTTAACGACAAACATTAATGTCGGGCTAGAATTAATTTTTTTAAATATTTTATTGCAACTTTTTGAAGTTCGGGCTAGGATTAAAAAATTAAAAGTTTGAACATTTTATTGTTATTTTTTAAAGTTTGAGCTATAATTAAAAAATTAACAAAAGTTTGGGTTTTTTTAATAATTAAACCTGAATCATATTATAAAAATAACGTTTCAATATGGTTGATGAATTAATTCAAATTATATTTCCAATTTCATAATTAATATTTGATAAATTTAAATTAACTAATAAATTTGATTGAGACGTGCATTTTAATTTTTAAAAGAGAGGTTAATGGCATCCAGTTCATGTACTATGCAATAATTCAGGGAGATGGCACAGAGACAAGGCAACTTTTCCCATTGGACATAAATGCCTACTGTTCTACTCACGGACCGACGCAACTATTATTTTAGTAATTTATTAAATAAATTATTTTTTTATATCGTAAAAGTATATAAGTAATTGGGAGATTGGATGATGGAATACATAGACATATCATAATTTAGATGAAAGGTTCTTCTTCCACTACTATTGCATAATCTAAATTTCAGAAAAGCCTCTGAAAGCGTCAGGGATTTCATTTAGTGCAGTCATGAAGAATATGTGCAGTTATCATAGCCTGCAGACATCTTATAGTTTTGTGTTTGTCTTTGTGATTGTGTTTTGGAGTTATGATCATCATTAAACTTACTGGGGTCAGAGATGGTGATAAGAGCAGAGTTTCCAAAGTCGCAGTTCCATGAGTGCTTGCCCATATATTTGGTAGTAAAGGTTCAACCGAGGCATGATTGATTGTAGTGCTGGGATAGTAGCAAGAACCATGTGGTTGTATCTTTTCGCAGCCCAGTAAATGATCACATGCAAAGTTGATATTTGCAGTCTGTTCTGCTTCTGTAGATGATATTAAATTGTAATATGATATTAAATTTGAATTCGTGTAAATTAAATTAATACACGAATTCAAATTTGAGTCATTATTTTAATTAAATAATGAGTTGGCTATTACTAGATAGAGCTGAGTGGTGAGTTGGTCACTCCCACTTCCAACGTGCTTGCTTGCTTCCTCTGTAGTCCCGTGCATTGATTTGAGGATCTAGTTGACTATGATAAGGACAACGTTTGGCCAACCAGTTTTGAGTTAATCAAAATGGAACAACTTGACACTACACGTCTACACCACCATAAACTTTTGGTCTTCAATGAATTCATATTATAAATTGTAGTGGTGTAAGTTGGACTTGGGCAACTTTTTGTAATTTTCCTGCATGAGATTCCCACCGCTCGCGCCGCATATCTTTTTAATGTTGACATCTCAATAAAGCTGGCTGGTAGCGAGTCCCTTCCTTCCTTGCTTCCTTCCCCGCGTACGGTAATGAATCTTCCTCTCAAGCTGTTTTCAAATAGTCTATAAATAGAGAATTTCATTTCTGGCTCTCTGTAACCACTGTCTTCTTCAAACTCTCATAAACCTTTTGCTTACCCATAGATCCCTGAAAATGGTTGATGCCATTATTTCCGCTGTGGTGGAGGTCCTAACCTCCATGATACTTAGTTCCATACAAGAAGAGGTGAGGTTGATGACTGGAGTTAACGATGAAGTTAACAAACTTGTGAGCAATTTCAAGTCCATTCAGGCGCTCCTAGACGATGCAGAGGAGCAACAACTGAAGAAAGCTTCTGTCAAGAAATGGCTGTTTGATCTCAAAGCTGTTTCCTATGACATGGACGATGTGTTAGATGAGTGGAAGACTTGGATTCAGACATCACGGCTCCAACATCCACACCACTCTTCCGGTTCCGACCAAAATCATCTCAAACACAAGGTACTCTCTATTTTTTCCTGCATCTGCTTTACTATGCGCGATGTTGGTCTTCGTCATGTTGTCGGGGGCAGAATAAAAGAAATCTATCAAAGACTAGATGGCATTGCAACCGATAAAGTTCGGTATGAATTTAATTCAACCAACGTATCCGATAAGCCTATCGAGAGACACGTGACTACATCTTTCGTGGATACACAAAAAGTTAAAGATAGAGATGAAGAAAAAGATGAAGTCAAAAGCATGATACTTAAGCCCAAATCAAGGCTCCATGTCATCTCCCTTGTGGGGATGGGGGGAATTGGCAAGACAACTTTAGCTAAATTAATTTATAATGATGGCGAGATCCACTCTCATTTTGAGAAGAAGATATGGGTATGTGTTTCGGATCCTTTTGATGAAATGCGTATTGCAAAAGCAATTCTTGAATCTTTAACTGATTCTTTCACTGCACATAATTTTAAAGAATTGGATAAGGTGTTAAAGGAGATAAATGCAGTTCTCAATGAAAAAAAGTTCTTACTTGTTTTAGATGATGTCTGGAATGAGAGTCACAGTAAATGGGAGGAATTGGAGCAATTTCTTACATGTGGTTCACCAGGAAGTACAATTCTAATAACAACACGTAATGAAAGAGTTGCTAGAGTCATGGGGTGTAATCTAGAGGGTATACACAAGGTAGGACTTTTGACTTCGGAGGAATGTTGGTCAATAATTAGTCAAATTGCTTTGGTTCAAGTGGATTGTCAAAAGTTGGAGAGCATTGGTAGGAGAATTGCTGATAAGTGCAAGGGTTTGCCTCTTGTTGCTACCACTGTAGGAGGTCTCCTACGCTTTAAGAAATCTGAAAAAGAATGGTTGAGAGTCTTGGAAAAAAAAGAATGGGAAGGTGAAGATATCTTGGGCCCTTTGAAACTTAGTTATTATGACTTGCCATTACCATTAAAACAATGCTTTTCATATTGTGCTATCTTTCCCAAAGATTCTATTATTAAAAAAAGAAGATTGATTGAGATGTGGATGGCTCAAGGTTATTTAAAGGGAAAAGAAAAAGATGATGATGTAGAAATGGTTGGTGAGATTTATTTTGATAATTTAATTGCACGTTCTTTGCTCCAAATTTCATCCAATGATGAAGATTGTTATGTGTTGCATGACATGGTGAGTGATCTAGCCCAAACATTTACAAAAAATGAGTGCTTGACGATAGAAGTCCCAAAAGATACAGAGTTTAATGGAACATCTTTACATGTAGATGTAAATGTTCGTCATTTGACTTTGACAATCGAAAATGATACTTCATTCCCTATTTCTATCTATGATCTCAACAAATTACGCACTTTGATCATTCAATTCGTTAGGTATGGATCATCACTGACTGTTGTTGAACTTGAGCGTATATTTGATCATTTGATATGTCTAAGGACTTTAAACCTTAGGGATTGTGACATTAAAGAAATTCCATCTTCAATAAATAGATTAGTTCATCTCAGGTGGCTTGACTTGTCTCTAAATAGAAATCTAGAGAAGTTACCAGAGACTTTGTGTGAGTGTTACAATTTGCAAGCATTAATTCTTACCAATTGTTGGAATATGGTAAAATTGCCTGAAAATATTGGAAAACTAATCAACTTGATGTATTTGGATATTGAGTATTCTTCGAAGATAAAATTTCTTCCTAAAGGAATAGGAAATCTATGGCGTCTTAGAGAGTTGACTGTGGTCATCGCAAACATGAATGAGAATGAATCATTTTCAATTGTTGAAATGGAGAAGTTTACAAATCTTAGAGGAAGATTGGAGATAAGAGGGTTGGGAAATGTGAGAAAGCTAGAAGAGGCTAGAAAAGCACAACTTAAGAAGAAAAAAAGTGTCACCAAATTGATTTTGAATTTTGATGGAGATCATGTGCAAGAAGATGAGGAAGAGTTACTTGAAGCTTTAGAGCCACCTTCGGATTTAGAAATATTAAGAATACACGAGTTTAAAGGCAAGACGTTGTTCCCAAGTTGGATGATGAAGCTAAATCAACTCAGGATGCTTACGATTGAAAACTCTAAAAATTGTGAAGAATTGCCTCCATTGGGTAAGTTGTCGTGCCTTGAAGAATTATACCTGATAGAAGTGAGAGTGAAAAGATTGGGTGTTGAATTTATGGGAATAGAAAAAGAAAAAGATACATCGACATCCTTCCTATCATTTCCAAAATTGAAGATTCTTAAATTTTGGTATTGTCGGGAATGGAAAGAGTGGGATGATATTGATGAGTGGTTGATAGAGAGAATTAATAATAAGATAATTACAATTATGCCATCACTTCAAGAACTCCGGATCTACAACTGCCCAAAGTTGAAGACATTGCCGTACCATTTATTGTCGCCACCCATCACCACCAGACTTCAACTCTTGGATATACTTGTCAGTCCTATTCTTAAACAAGAAGTCCAAAAAGACAAACTTTCTCACATACCTCATCTTAAGATTAAATGAGGTAATTTCTAATTCTTTATTTTCGCCGTCTCAATTAATTGTATTTTTAATATATTAATTATTTTTAATTTATAAATTATTTTCTTTTAATAATTATAAAATCAAATATATTAATACAAATTTTTTATTTTCTATTTTAAAATATTATGTTAACTAATCTATATTATCAATGTATTTATGGCAAGATTACCTTTTAAATTAAAAATAATTTTTTTTTGGGAGAAAAGTAGAGTTGTTTTATTTGATATAGCTTGTCCTTCTCTTCCCAACCACCACATCTCTATAAATCTCACATCTTTACTTCTGTTTCAATCCCCAACGATGTCAGAATCAGAATCAGAAGAAGACGAAGAAGAAGATGATGAAGATGAAGAAGAAGACGACGAAGAAACTGAAGATGAAAAAGAATGACTGGGATGTTCTTGAACAAGAAGTCCAAAAAGACAAACTTTCTCACATCCCTCGTCTCAGGATTATGGGTTTCTCACCATAAGATTGTTGTTCTTATTTTCATCATTGCTATGTGTATTGTTAATATTGTTTTTCTGCTTATCTTTGGGGTTTGACAATGGTAGAAGGAGAAACCGCAAGAAGCCCTTATCGGAGGAGATGTTAATTCTCTGCTACTTCCACCCCATTTCATGATTACTATTGTTTTTTTTCTCTGTTTCTTTTATTTTCATTACATTTGCACTTGATGCCTTCTAATGAAACAAAGGGCCAGAAAACAGATTGTGTTTGGTTAAGAATTTATTAAAAATGATCAATCATTGGTATGTTTGTTAACCAAAAACAACTGCCAACAGCTCTCTCGAACTGTTAAACTCTCTTTCTTGGATTTTATCTCGTTGTGGCGTGATTAAGAAAAGGGAATGGGAAGTGGAGGAGGAGCACAAATTCCCACAAGTTTTGGACATGAACCTAGGGCCTGTCTTCACTGCCCCCTCGTAAAAACCTATGATCAGGTGCTTCTTCTCTTCCTTTCTTTTGTTTGCTCTTTTGCTTTCTCTTTCTTTTCCTTCAGTTTATTTTTTCATTTTTGGGGGTTTTAGTTTAGAGAATCAGGATGCGAGAATTGGCCTCTTTTCAAAATGGACGAACTCCCAGAGGACTTGCAGGTCTGGGTTTCATATCAACTGCAGTTTACACATATTTGTTCAAATGAATAATATCCTGTCATTTATGATATCCTGTCATTTATGAGTGCTGTAGTGGACCAACAATGGAGAAGTCAGTTTTCAGCATTCCTGTGTATTGCATTTCCCAGTTTGCGGTCCTTTGACATTTATATTTCAGTCCTACTGTTGACTGATAGGAAAAAAGATCAGTCAATTACTTTATGCCATCCTTTTTAGAGATTCAGAAATTTTTAATTTTTTTTCTATTCTTCCTCTGTTCTTGGTTTCATATTCTTGTTCACAAATTGTTATTTTTATATTCGGTTCATACTGTTTGAAAAATGAAAAGATATTTATTTTATTCGGAATATGAATGGATTCTTTTGATGATTTTACGCAAATATTTTTTAATGCTTTGAGTATTATGATTCATTTGAACTAAGCATTCTATTTGAACGTGTTGCAGAATTTATGTGAAGATGAGCGTGTCCAGTACATTCCGCCCAAACGTGTATAGGTTACTTCCTACATGTTCATGAGTAATGTGTTAAGTTTATGAAGTGGATGTCCTTATAATTGCGAACGGATTGAATGAATCCAGTAGGGAATTCTGAATATGTAAGTCCAAAAGATAGATGATGTCGATGAGTCCACTTTGGAAAAATAGATAGGTAGTCAAAGGGTCAGCGCCGGGAAAGATGATGGCTAGCAGTAAGTGCAGTATATATTCCTGTTGAAGGGTACTGAATTAAATTGGCAGTAGTTCTGAGTTGTTAATGAACTTTTTTCTTGTGAGCCTCCGTCAATTTCGATGGAGCTTTATTTCTGCTGGCATGGTTGTTAGTGCGGGTTTATTGCATGTTGCTATCCTTTTTTGAAAACTGTCTCTACTAATTAGGAGTATTTTAAAAGGCATTATGCAAGTCAACATAAACTTCAACTTCAGTTTCTTCTTTTCATATCTTTTTTTTTTTTTGCTTAGTATTATTATTTTGTAGCCTATTTTTCAATGTTTCAAACAAGATATCATTTTTTAAATGACTTAATTATTTTTACATAGCATGTATTATATTATTTAGTTGATTTTCATAAATAAAGCATGCTTTGCCTAAATTTATACCACTAGTTATTAACTTTTCTTTAAAAGGAAGATATAACTTTTATTTGTTTATGTTTGTTGAAATACTATCATGGTTTACCATGTGGGGATGATAAGTTTTATAAAGGAAGTTCTTAAAATTATTGTGTGAAAGAGGTTTTTTTCTTAAATTCACTAACATTTATGTAAGCGTCAATTTTATAAGTGATTTCTAATTTTGAATTATTGGTAACTTTAACCTCTCGACTTTTTCATAATAATTATTTATTAATTATTTCTTATTTTATACAATTTAAATATGCTCTAGTATCAATCTTCATCTATTTTAAGAGTAATTATGACCAAATATTTTTGTGAAGTTAATTGATTTACGATAAATAAGAACTATTTTAACCATTTCTGTTATTGTTTAATTCAAGATTATCATTAACTTAGTCACCGGAATTTTGTTTTTTAAGTTTGGAATGTATTTTTTAGAGTAATCCTTAAATTGTTTTGCTATCTTCATTTTATTCTTGTTTCAGGGTTCTTAATTCTTGTTTATTCATAGTAATTTTTCGTATAAACTAGAAATGATGATTTGAGATATAAGAAAAGGAACAATAGGCTTGTAAGTTTATTGTTTTATAATTGGTGATCCTAAATATTGACTACTTGACCATTTTTTTTCTTAATTTATTTTAGTTCTTTCTTTTAATCTTCTTCAAATCAATTATTTTCCTCATAGTTATTAGTTTCTTCAAATAATAAAACTTTGTTTATAGAGTTATTATCTAAGAATCCTTGGAATTTTTCATTATTTGATATCATTAAGACTTGTACTTTATCTATTATTTTATGATCTAATTATAAATTTTGACATTTGTTATTAATCCTATATTACTTAACAATATAACCCTTATTTCCATATTTATTTTAGGTTGTGGCAAGATCATTCCTTTGTGACTAGAAGGTCATGGGTTCGAGCGGAAATAACTACTTTGTAAAATGGAAAAGAAAGACTGCGTATATAATTGATGACTCTCACCTAATTTTTGCAAAGCTAGGAGCTTTGTACCATAGGTTTGCTGTTTGTAGTAGGTTATGTTTCTAAAATGGGAGGTGAGGAATTTTTTTCTTATTTTGTTTATAATTTTTGTTTTCTTAATCGTTTATAGCAAAGTTGTAAATACTATATCGAACTTGGATGCCGAATTAGGTTATAGTACGATATTGTACCAGTACCGGTCAATACCGGATATTGTTTAGGGTAATCTTTTAAATTTATAAAATAGTCCTTGAAATTTTTTAAAATTTGCAAAATTGTCTATAAGTATATTATACAGATGTACTGTGTATTTTACAAGTTTACATGAACTTTATCTTAAAAAATTATAATAATAAATAATAATCACAATTAATATGAATAATTACAAAAGTTCTTGTTCGGCTTTTCCACAAAAGTACAACCGAATTATTATTATACTCAATTAATTATTTACCTAATATCTAAATACCATTTCAATAATTTTAAGATTATGTTAATTAATTATTTACTTTAAATTCTTTCCAATTTACATTATCAGTTTATTAGTTTTAAGGTAAGTTGAAACTTAAAATTCTTTCTTATTTTTAAATAATGCATCATAAAGTCTTTCTAAGTTAAAAGTCTTTCTAACTTTTAATGCATACCGTGAATGACCAAAAAATTTAACATAAATTAAGTCATCAATTATCAATAACCGAACCACAAATGAATCAAAACCATACTCCTTTCATTCAATTCAACTCGAAATCCAATCTATCATTCAACTCCAACCAACGACAAATCATAAATGCTTCACAATTTCATCTCAACTTCTCATTCACAATCAAATCACAAAAGCAATCAACCAGAAAAAATTCATCAAAAAGTAAAACACACCCAAACATAAATTCACAGTCAATTTATTTCAGAACGGGTCAGGTCAGGTTTAGATATGGGTATTACTTCCAAATTCGACAGTAGTGGATCCGTGGGCGACAGATGAGAGCAGAAGATGGTGGCGTGGTGCATTGGTGGTCCTCGTGGACAACGACTGAAGGTTGATGGAGGTCCGAATAAGGGTCAATGGTGACGGGTTCACGTGGTAGAGGAAGATTCGAAGATGACTGTCAGAGAGGGTTAGCATGGTGCACCGTCGAAGAGGTAGAACATAGGAGCGCCACCAGAGATGGACAGGAGAATGAGAGAGAGAGAGCGGAGAGGACGAAAGCGTGAGATAGAGAGAGGATGAGGTGAGTTTAGGAGAGAGACAAAAAATGAAAAAGTCGAGGCAGGCACAGGTGTTGAGGAGTTAGGGTTAATTATTTTTTGTTTTCACTATCGGTCGGTACTTGTCGGTACCAGACAAAAAAACTCGATACTGACTGGTACCTAAAGCCAGTACCAAACATGATGATACCGTTTCCTTTTCTGGCCGATACAGAACGGTATTCAATATATTGGTTTATAGTGTTGCTTCCTTTTCTATATAGCATTAGTTTTTGATAATATATATATTTTTGAAGATTGACTAAAACCTTTATAAGTTGGACAATCATAAGAAATCATCCTAATTCTTTATTAGTTTTAATCATTTCATATTTTAATTGTTTTTATAATTTTATATGTTAACTTTAGACCATTCTTTTGGGTATCTCCATGGTCTATTGAAATGTGTCATTACCTACATTGGAACACTAAACACAATCAAAGAATAATTGTTTAAATCTTTTCACAAGATCATAACTTTTTTTTTTGAAATTTAAAGAGAATATATTGCTCAAAACGTTAGAAAACTACACTTTACAATCTTAAGAAAAGGAGAAGAAACTAGATACAATCACAAAATAGAGGCATTCCCGGATAACCTCTACCAGTGGACAGCCCAAAAGCAACCCCAACAACTACAAATGCCAGTGCTGACGCATATCCAAACTCATGCCTTCTTGCTTTCCAGATGCAATAAGAACCTCTCTAATCCCATTCATAATGAAATATGCTAATTCATATTTCTGTCTCACCTGCTGCTTATATATCCGACGACTCCTCTCCCTCCATAAATGGTATATCACCAGCTGAAGTGACATTCAGATTATGAGACCTTCTGTCCGCCCAGCTCGGGTTTCCCTAGTTATGAGAGCTAATACCTCACTCCACTCATTAGCGGGCAGAAAAAGACCAATTAGATGCACAATGCGACTCCAAACTGATTTGGAATACACACATTCAAAAAACAAATGGTCCCGAAACTCATCAACTTGATTAGAAAGAACACAAATAGGGTCAAATCTACCAAACTACCTATCTTTCGAACGCAGCCTGTTTTTAATCGCCAACCACACTATAAACGTCGTTCTAGGACAAACTACCTGGTGCCAAACCACTTCAGCCCAACTTACCTCCTCCTGCCTCCCTCTGCCTATATCATGGGCTGATTTAGTTGTGAAAACCCCACCATTGTTAATAGACCACAACTGTTTATCCTG
>JANSVA010000002.1:41934258-41950979 GCA_025504915.1 Erythroxylum reticulatum | reverse complement strand
TTGTTAGCAAGCCACTTTAAACCCACAGTTTTATTATGAAAAGACATATTGCATATATGCTTCTATTTGTAAACTCTTACCTATATACGTATGCGTAAAAAGTCAGTCCATAACATTAATGAAGCCTAAATTTAAATTTACCAAAAAAATTGAGAATCGTTACTTGAAAACTATGTAAATCTGTCACCAAGACCATCAAAATATATCATTTGTAGTACTTACTCACACATTTGGCTCTTTTAAATTATTTAATATTCCTTGTAAAATAAACTCCCCACTTTCATCAACCTCTATCTTATGAAGTACTTACTTGAATTGGTTAGAATTGTTAAACAATATACCAAGCTTAATCTCAATCTTTTTCTTATGAGGGTTGAATCTACAAAAATTTGATTTATGTCTTAATTCCTCTTCCACATCTTAACCACCTTCTTCAAAGCTACAATTGTCATTTGATTCGAAGTGATATCTTATAATTTCATCTTTTATATTATTCTTATTATTATCATCTCCATCATCGTCTACTACTTTTTCGTCTGTAGCTTTTTTTTGTTATATGTTGCAAATATTGCTCTCAATTGTTTTCTTTAACTGTCCCCTTTTAAATGAATCAGTTAAATCCCTAGACAATTCATCTTCCAAATCTGAATCAAACTCTTCTCTAATCCTTACATCAATAAATAATTATCTTCTTGTTCATTACCCACATCTTCTTGTTGAGCTACATCTTCATTTGTCGATTGCATGATAATGGACGAGTGACATTGATGGGGACATCATCTGTAATCCCATTAATAATCTCCACCAACTTTATCATCAAAATATTACTCTTTATGTGACAAATTAGGTCCATGATCAATATAGATCTTTATCTCCTTATATTCTACAATTAACTTACATATCTCCATCATATAAGCGTCACTCTTATCCACCTCTATCAACCTATTTTTTAGACTAGTTCCTAGCACCTTTTATGTAAAGTTATTTGTTGTTAGACCTTTACCATGATGCGTAAGCATCCTCTCAAGGTCCAAAAATCAAAACCTATCAATTTCAATGCCCTAACTTTCAACATTTTCACCCACATATTGAACATCTTCTTTGTAGGCATACATTCCACCATAAAGTATAGTTAATTTTCCATCGTAGCCATCTATCTCCATTTAAATACAAAACAAAACGTAAAATTTTTTAGCATAACTGAAATATCACACTTTGGTGAATAATATAATTGGACAATAGCATAACTGGAATAGGATAGCTAGAAAATTACATTGTTTTCAAACTCCATATATGCCATCAATATAAATAAGTTAGCAAGTTAAGAATTGTAAGTGAATACATTAAGAATTAATTGAAGAACCAAAAATAATTTTTAGTTTTCAACATTTTTTTTACATAAATTATTGAGTAAATTAGTCAAAGCAATCTTTATGAGTGGATGATGCTAAAATAGTATAGAAATGCCTATGCTATTAGTCAAGTTTCATTAAGTAGACATATAAGTTATTATTCATATTTCATCTATACTGAAAGATGAAAGTTTCACCTTGTTATTTGGTTTTATTAATTTGGTGTAATGATGATACTGCTTTATAGTGTCTATCATACAAGAAACTAAGGTTATTAACTTTGTTATTACAACCACACTTTATGAAAATTGGGTCATATGATCCTCCTCAATATATTCCCGTATAAGTGATAGATGCATTATGCTACTTGGTAGGAACTAATCAATAAAATGCATTGCTTCATAACTCTTATTAGTGAATAGGGAGGGATTCAGGAAGAGTAGCTCTCAAGGGTCCCAATTATTTTCTTAGGAATAGAATTATTTGTTCAATCTTACAATGAAGGAATTAATCCATGATTGGATTTGGCTTGAGTTTAGTTAGGTTCAGGCTTGGACTGCGAGTCTTAGGCCCGTTCAAGCCCCTAAAAAAACCCAAGTTTTTACAAAAAAATTTTAATCGAGCTTAAGCCAAGGAAGCCTGAGCTTAGTCAGACCCAATGACACCCTTACAAATTACATTCAATTAGTTGAAGTGAATTAATCAATGGAAAAATGGAACAATATCATTTTGTTGATTGGGACAAAATTAGCTATCGCTTATCATAAACATGTAAGAGGTCTTATTTTGTTAGATTGACACCAATTATACGATACATTTAAATTGAATATTTTTATAAATTTTTTGAAGTACTTATATCATAGATGTTTGTTGATAGATATTCTAGAGAAATTGATTGTATTATATAAACAAGACAATGAATTTTTTGGCATATACAATTAAAGGAGTATAACTTTATATTTGTTTTATTATAATTTCTATCTAATTAATTTATGATACTCAAGTTTATGTATTTTTATAGAATCCTATTGTTCAGTAAAATTATGAAAACTTAGTCAAATTTTGAGCAAAGTTTCATGGACTTAGATTCAATAAATTTTCTAGATAAATGGATAAACATATTCATTATATTGTTTGTTCTTTGTAATGAAATATGTGAATTAAACCTTTGTTTGATTATAAGACTTGGGTCTTGTTTGGTAACTATTAATAAGTAGAAATGAGAAAGCAATTTGTTTGGTCATCGGGAATGGATAATATTGAGAATGATAAAATTGGAATAAATTCTAAATAATCATGAGTGAACTTTTATTCCAAAGGAAGATGTGAGTTTAAACTGGAAGCAAATATTAGTAATAAAAGATAAGAGATATTATTATAATATTATCAAATTATTAAGATATTGAATCTTATTAAAATATTATCATTAAAAATCATATATTACAATTTTTATATTAACTTTTAATAATTATTTTATTTTGTTTCACTAATACTTTTATTTTTATCATAAAATTTTTATACTTATTTAAAAATTAATAATTTTATAAATAAATGACAATTTTTAATTATTTATAAAATATAATATATAATATATAAAATAAATCATATAATAACTAAATACGAATTAAAAAATCTCTTTATCATTCTTAGTATTTGTACTAAATTCTATTATAACTATTAATTTTATTTAACCTCATACCAAATACACATAATCAATAATTTCATTCTTATTCTAATTTTTATTTTCTACTTTTTCTTTAATTTCGATTCCTTGATTATTAATTTCATGATGTTAAAACATTTAGTCTTGTCATTGAGAAGCTTAGGGTTTAGGGTTTAGATAACTTCAAACAAGGGACTACAGAGGATGTGCAAATTTTGCATGAGTGTGTTAAAGTAATGTAAACTTAATCAGTAAGCAATGACTCAGTTTACACGTACTTGATCCATCCACAGGGTATGGAAATAAATGTAAAATAAATGAAGTTAGGCCGCTGTCGGCTCCCAATGGTGTGGCCAACCATAAAGAAATATCAAATCGATAATGAGATAGACTCATCACACACGTCATGGAATAACTTTGTTCAACCTTTTGGTTATGCACACAAGGAGTTAGCTTCTCAAGGTTTGGTAGTAGATATCTATCTACAAGAAGTGGCATACTGTTTTGCAATTGCTTGATGATTGGTGCACGCATCATGTGACATTTATTAGGGTTTGTTTAGGTTATGTGGAACAAGATCAACCTAGGATTTTATTTCCGGACCATGATGTTGTGTAATACAAAAACCATACATCCATGCATTACAATGTCAAAGTCGTTTCTGACCATGATCCAGAAAACCCATGAAGAATTAGTCAAACATACTCTTCTAAGTTCTAACAATTCTTCCAACCACTACTTCTTCTTCTTCTTCTTCCTCGGAGAAACATTTTTTATAAGTGTATTTCACAAATTGACTAGCTTTGAATACTTCTTTAATTTTAGAGATAAGTCCAGATTTGAATTGCCCTAAATTGAACCTTAAAATTTTCAAAACATTTAAAATAGATCCTAAGTGGATGGAATATTTAATGGAGTTAGCTTTTTTTCAATTAAATGTCACGTTGATTCAGAAGTGACATCATTTTTATTTTAAAATAAAAAAGTGAATCTCTTCATGACAAATCTCCTATGTGAAATGTATAATAACCAAGGTTTTAAAACTCAGATCGGACGTCGAATCGAAGGTCTTATTGGTCACCGGTTCAATTGGTTCGAATACTGATCGAACCGGTGTGACGTCATAATTACACAATAATTATATTTAAATATATATAATATTAGTAATATTAAAAAACAAAAGAAAAATATACCAAATAATATAAATGAATATAAATAACCGGTTGGGTCCTTTAGGTTCTGTACTTCTGTTAGATTTTTGGAGAAAAGGTGGGTTTTACTTTTGAAAAAAATCAAAAAACATATCAGGGTTTTAGAAAGAAAAAAGGCAAAAAAATTTCATTAAACTAGTGGACAACCGGTTTAACTAGTCCCGGTTTAACCGATCAATTAATCGGTTCTCTCCAGTTTGCACTGGTTCAATTGAGGACTGGTTTTTAGAGGTCACAGGATCGGATAACCTATCAGTTACCAGTCGAACCGACCGGTCCAGTCCTGGTTTCAAAATCATGATAATAACTCATCAGTTAAATGTCACGTTAATTTAGGCGTGACATTATTCTTTATTTTAAAATAAAAAAGCGAGTCTCATTATCACAAATCTCTTATGTGAAATATATAACAGTCAGTCCTGCTTACTACATATCAAGTGAGACGTACTGTGTAAAATGTATAATTGTGGACCTCAATGTCACATGACAGTATGACCTACTTTTTATTTAAAAAATATATGTTGACATGACAAGTAACTGACGAAAAGTTAATTTTGTAAAATTTTTCGTCCATTTAAAGTTTGTTCTGAACGTTTTGAAAACTTTATGATTCAATTTGAAAGATTAGGGTTCAAGTTGAGATTTTAAATACAATTTTGGTCTAGGGCCCTAATCTTAACCCTAGTTTGCTTAAAATAAATAGATTTTGGACTAATTATATATATATATATATGCACTCTTAACAAATTGATGAAACTATACTATACACTAGTTTTAAGAAGAGATGACAGATTTGAAGGGATAAGATCCTCTGTTTCAGTTAATTAATTCTTAACTTATTCTATTAAATTTCATTCACACATTTATGTATGATCCATACAAATATGTAAACAAGATTAAGTGATACAGAGTCAGAACACCCGGGTCCTGCTTGCGAAATAGCAAGTGAGCCTAACCGGTGCTCCAACCCAAATTTGAAGGGATTAGTCATGATTGTCCTTTATGTTATGACTAGTATGTGGTAGTATGTTTTTCTTGACTACTATAGGACAAATGATTAGCTTTTGATGAATGAATTAATCAAATTCAGCTGTCCCTCCTAAAGTGACAGGTCAAAGTTTTCTGCTTTTCCTCCATTTAAATGAATATGTGGTTAATTTATGAATGACCGTTGAATACTATTTATAAACTGACTCCATTTAAGCACACTACTGTTGCATGTAATGAAACATCAATCCAATGAATAATCTAATAAACTCATAGTTGAAAAACAATTTCCATCATTCTCTAAATTAATTAATACAGCATTCCCAACTGTATCATCTTAAGCAGATCACTTTGGATCTAAATACTAGTCGAAATGAGCACATACTATGTAGGATGATGAAGAAGAGGGGCAGAGTTAAAACAGTATAACCTAACAAGTCTGGAAGATAAAACACCAGGTATATGTACAATAAGAGAAGTCGAGTGAGGCTTTCAGGGCTCTTGTTTAAGAAACATGGAAGGGATTATGTCTTGCAGAAGTCCGTAGTCAGGAACTTGATACTGGTGAAGATGATGATCGACGTTGGATGGATAAGTAGAGGCGGAGCCAAGTAGTTGGTTGCTCACAGAAGGCAATTGATGAACCAAAAATTCTTGAGGGAAGTTAGGTACAGCAGTACTTCCCAGGTGCGCTGGGGTTAACATAGAACGTGAAAACATGGCTGCAGCATTCCCTCTAAGTGTTGCTGGGATTGGATGGTTGTGTTGGCCTTCGTAAGTGGTAATCACGGTCGACGGATCCTGGAATGACCTCTCTACCCGCTTCTTTACACTACATTTCTGTGTGGTGCACCGGTAATAGCTCCTGAGATTGCAAGCTAAGTTAGTGTTTGATGATTTCAGGAACTTGTGTCACGTAATAGTCTATTCAATTGACATGAACAAGTCTGTAACTAATGCTGTGTCTTGGTTTTAAAGCATCAATGGTAAAGGGGAATGGCATTTGACAAGCCAACCAAATTTTCAATTTAAGCTGCTGTACTCTTTTGACTTTTTTGGCAACCAAGATGGGCAAAAGAGAGTCGATTCAAAAACATGTCCTGTTCAACACTTGAGTGATTAAAGAAGAGCCTAAACAAAAAGCTGGATCAAGTGATTTGTTTCAGAAATTATTCATACCTTGGGTAAGGACTGTTCTTGACAGCCTTTTGTCCATATTTCCGCCATCTATATCCATCCTCCAGATGATCAACCTCACTCTTGGTCATGAAGGCAAACCTTGGCTCTCTCTGCCTCTTGTCTCCTTTCTTGCTCATCTTTCCCTTGTTCCTGTTCATTGCATATCCACATACAGTTGTTGCACCATCTTCGGAGAGTGTGAAAGAAAAAAACATAAACGTGTTGGACACACAACGAAACATGTACTTACCCTTTCTTAGAGGATTCTCCTCCATCCTCGGACTGATCTTTTGCTTGATCATTTTCCTTCTTGTTCTTCTCTGAATTTGCTTCCCCACCTGCCTCGCTTGATGAAGAAGAGACAGAAGAATTGGGTGTTGCCGGAGCATTATTATCAATGTTTCCACCAACGTCACCATCACCAGAGCCGACACCTAATTCTCCAACTTGCAGAGGATTCCGTTTGCCTTCTATAGATGAAATCACGTCTGTCGAGGAAGGCGATAAGGGAAAGGATTTGGAGAGCAAATTGTAATCCACAGATCCATGCAAGCACTCAGAGAAGCTCATGTATGAAGAAGGATCAAATCCATGCTGAGTAGTAGTAGTACTAGTATAAGATGATGAAGAAGCAACTATAGAAGGAGGAGGCTTGTGAGTGTAGACGTCATCACCATAAAAGAGTGAAGGCTGGTAGTAAAAGTGTGTGTGTTCATCAGACATGGAGGAAGATAGCTAGAGAGAGACTCTTAATGTCCCTCTGTATTATGTTAGCTTTCTTGTTTTGTTAGATAAGCATATATTAAGAGATGGAGGTATATAAGGATTAAGGAAGGTCTGAGTTTGAAAGTAACTTGCACAAGCACTGTTCAACTTTACAACTTCACAAAGATGGTTGACAAACAAGTTCCATTTAGAACAGCAGAAACTGGTTTCTCATACGGAGACATTTTTCCCTTTACATACTTTTCCAACCTATCGTTCTGTATCAGCTACTCCTCCTCCCCTTTCTTACTATACCTTTCGTGGGCCTTCAAAAGAGGGTATGAGATCTTGGAAGTGTGAATTTGCGAGCCGAGACTTAACAACAAGAGGCGAAGGAAGGACAGTCAGGCACGAGGTCTCCTTTTGGGAGGTGACGGGTGAGGAGTCAAAGATTCAAACGTTCAACTATATTTTGTAATAACAAATAGAATGCTTCCACGTTTCGGGACTGGAACCGACCTTTTTGACCTTAGCCCACACTATGACCCCCACACGTCCGTCGACCTCTTGCCGCCTGTTTCCTTCCCGCTCCTGCTGATCCGACCTTTCGTCATCAATCAATTTAGACTCTCTTTATTTTTATTTTTATTTAAATTTTCTGTTTTATGAATAATTTGATATAATATAATATTATACTTAATTAATTAAAATTAATTACTAATAAGAATTAGAATAATTTAATTTAATTTCATAATTTTTATTAAATATAATTAAATTTACAATATCTTCAAAAGATATAAATTTCAAATAAAATTTGATTTAATAATTAAAATATATTTTAAGTAAATATTAATTTATAAACAAAAGGTTAAATTTTAAATTATTTATTTTAATAAAATAAAATAATTTTATTAATATTTTGTTAAAAAAACATTATTTAAGAGATTAAAATAATTTATTGTTAATTTTGTCTAATATATAATAATTATCACTGATAAAAATATAACTATTCTAACATTAACAACATAATATATTTTTATTTTTATTTGAAAAGAAAGCATAATATATAATTTTTTTAAGATTAATCGGATAATAGGTCTGACTTACTATGTGACAACAAGACTTATTTATATATTTTAAATAGTGAGTCCTACTTTTTATATGACAATAAGACTTATTTTTATTTAAAAATAAAAATAATATTACGTCAGTATTAACGTGGTGGATAATTAACTCCGTTAAATTTTTCACTCACTTAAGATTTATTTTAAACGTTTTAAAAACGTTGAGGTTCAATTTGAACACGTCAAAATGTTAAAGTCTATTATATATTCTATTGTACTTCAAAATGCATTTTTAGCCTATTTATATACATGTAAGAGGGTAAAAGATCAAGTTGCTCTCACCATAGGATTGCTTTTTTTGGATACAAGAGGAAAAAAACAAAGCCAAAAGCTAACTAGCGCAAGGAGCGGAGGTACACGACATCTTGTTGATCACGATGTAGTAGCTATATAACTATCGTCGGGGGCTACTGGAGAATATGTAATGCTGGAGTAGCAATGGCTGCGATTTTCTAACGCTATGTGACATTACTATGAAAAGCTAGAAGTTAAACTATTGGGGTTTAGTCTACCAACTAGAAGATAGACATAATGAGTATATGCTCTCTCACTTATACACACACCTATTAGGGCTTGAACTTTGATTAGGATTAAAAATTATAATAAGTTAAGCTAAATGTCAAGGTCAAGGCACATGGCAAATAGCCCAATGAGCTGGTTTAATAAGGTTAAAGAAATTAGATTACGTGCCAGACATTCTACCTGTAATCAACAAGGAATCGTAAAAATCTTTAATCGTTTAACTTTTCGATTCGATTTATTTTAATAACTTTTGTTATTAAAAATTGATCATTTTATTAATTAACTTATTAATTTTGTCAGTTAATAACGTCTTATAAATTAAAATAAATCAATTAAAATTATCTCTTTTGTAATTAAACTTCAAATTCTCCGATGCATAAGACCAATCTCGTTTAATCATATTTCAAATTCTTTAATTTTATTCAATCTTTAGCCAGTTTTATAATAATATGATACGGTTGAATCTTTTAAACCTTAAATCTTTTGTCTTACTGGTTTAACTTTCGATATGTTTTTAAATTATTGGAGTACGAAAGAATAGATTGCATTATGACATTCCTTCTTTTTTTTTTTCCTTTTTAGAGAAGAATCCAATAGAATATGGAATTTGGAGGTTTAGTGTGTTGAATTTGAAAACCAAAAGGAATGAACTCATTCACTTGTTTAAGGTAACATGAAGCACAATCAACCATGAAATGATATAAAAACTTGGAGAGATAGATATTATATGAGTGTGAGGAATCTAATGAGATCAACTGGTTGGTTTGGTTACTTGAGAAAGATGACTTAGTGAAGAGATTGGGTTATACACACAAGAACAAAAGAGCATGACATTGTTGACCTTGCTTTCTCTTACCTGTGACAGAAAAGGGTAGCCTTTGGATTATTCAGTCGCTGTCGATATAGTAAGAGTAGGTTTTGGGTTAGCTATGTTCAATGTGAAATGGAATCTCTTGGATGTGGACATGATTGGTATGTAACACCTTCCTCTGCCCCAGTTTCACCTACTTAGGAAGTCCTGTTGGTTTTTGCCTCTCTGTAATGCAATTGATGAAAGAAACCTGAAGAAACAGACGAGGAAGAGAGAGGACTGAGATTCTCCTCCTGTCCCAATTCCAACATTCAGTCGGTTCAACTGTAAAAATATAAAATTCATCTGTTAACACAAGTTGAAGTGAAGGGTATATTTAGGATTTTGTTTCACCTCGTCTTGTAAGATTTTACGGGAGGGTTTAATATTACCAGAGTTACCAAGTTACGGCCTGAGTTTATCTCACGTCTTAAGTTCGAATCTTAAAAAAATAATACGGGAATGAAAATTGGAGGCAAGTGTCCATGGTGAGCCCCACCTACTGACGTAGGTTTACTTTTATAACTTTTTTGTTAAAAATCGATTAACTTATTAATTAATCGGTAAATTTTTATAAAATTAATTTTTACTTAACAATCTCTTTTTTCGATTAAACTTTAAAATTAAAATATTCAATTTTATTCAATCTTTAATTAATTTTATAACGATATAATACTGGTGAAACTTTTTAACCTTCAATCCTCGTATCTTCTCGGTTTAATTTTCGACCTAAACATTAATAATTGGCATATGTGTGGAACTTTTTAACCTTTAATCCTCGTTTCTTCCCAGTTTAACTTTCGACCTAAACATTGATAAGTGGTGTATGTGTGGAACTTTTTAACCTTTAATTCTCGTATCTTTCCGGTTTAACTTTCGACCCGAAAGTTGATAATTGGTGTATGTATTGAAAAAAGGGCACATGAATCCAATGGAGCCCTCTCCTAAGCCTCAAAGAGGAAATGATTAGAAACGAAGACATAGGTAGAGTAACAAGACAGAAGCAAATGAGTGGGTTGGCTTACTAATGCTGGTAGGTTATCAAACCAGATCATAATTGGTCCTAGTTACCATCGTCTTCTTATAATTTATGGTTACGGTCCTCTCGACCTTCACATCACTTTCATTTCGAGATTCAATACACATATACTACCAGATTGTGGAAAAATTCCAAGGCTACCGTATTAAATTATAACTCTCAGGATTGAAATTTTACACAATCCGAAACGAAAAGTGTGATCAATCCACATTCTTTCCTGCTTTGATGTAATCTGTTGGGCATCGAGTTGATTGAAAGCGATAGTCAACTTGACCTAATCAAAATCCACCATTCCAAATTGGACAGTGTAATCTCAAGCTTTGCAACACCGTCGTCATCATTCAAAGCTTTTTTCATGGTCCCTAATAATACCCACAAGTTCTGACCAATTCCAAGTAAATCCTGGAGTCTAACAACGTGCCTCAGCACCAAAATTTTACCGTCGCTACAGCAGGACAAAGTGAAGTCATCGGCTGCCACAGAGTTGCTATGGGTCATATTACTAGCTCACTAGAAGTTAAAAGTGCGTGTTAAAGTTGAAGAACATGTAGAGACGGTGACTGGGTCGGTGTGCGCTAATTTCCTCCAACTCTTGGGTTCATCATGTAAATTGCTCTGAGCTTGACCATAAAGTTTCGCCCCACTTTACGCCCGGAATCAAAGTTCAGTAGACTAGAACTAGATGGATGACCATGTGATTGCGGGCAAAGAAAGCTTTTTGGGATAACCGCCAACCCATAGCTCGCAAGTGTTGAACCGTTCTGGCAGCAGTGCAGTTTGAGAATTTAAGAGTAAGGATGAGAAGTTGCATTGTGGCTATGCTTTTAAAGAAACGAATAAAAATCAGATACAGGCGTTGTTGAATATTCATACCACAAGACCAAGTTGAAATTCCATGAGATGATGATGTTTCTCAACCCACTTGATTGACAAATGTCTAAGCACAGTCCTTGACTAGCTGAAATGATTCTACCCAGAATTAAAGGTAAACAGATTGACCGAGAATTCTGCTCTAATCACATCAAAATAAGACGACTGAGAATTCATAACAAAGTAAAGGTATTACCTTTCCAAGGAAGTAATGGATGTTTCCGCTTTCATTTGCATTCAGAGAAGCAGCTTCTCTATTGGTAAGGGATAAAGTTACGTGTTATTAGATCTCTCTAAACTTTATGTTTCAGCGAAATTTTTACTAAATTGTTGATATTGTTAATGTTGTTATATTAATCAAAACACAACTTTTGGGGTAAGTGGACACATATTCATATAAAGTAAGTCAATCAAACCTAAAAGAAAATACTGTGAAACCATCAAAGTTCATCAATCATTGCTTATATTGATGACTATCAACTAAAATGAAACAAATTGTGCTAGTAAGATCACAAAGATAGTAAAATACATATCTTCATCTTGGAATTTACATTGTGTAAGGACTAAACTAGTATAGAACTGCCGATCCTACTTCTTGGCATCTGCAAAATTGATATTATCTAGGATCCCCTTGTGCTGATCAGATTCTTTATCCATCTTTACATGAATCTATCAGCATAGCTGTTCTCCCATTCACCCGGGCCATCCTATTGAACAAACCACTGCATGTGCTAAGCTGAAAATGTCAACAGAATTACAACTAAGTGCTTTAGGAATCGAGACTAATCAACTAGGATAGATGTGAAAGAGGATCAACTGATCTTGGCAACCAAGTTGGCAGAAACACATTGCAACTTGGCATCTAATCAGAAGAGAAACTAACCATTTCGCCCAAAATCCACTGAAATCGTCTCATGACTTGGTAGTTCCATCCAAAGACTTGCTAGAAGGTGCTTCTTTATGAATTTTGATTCTCCAAAAGATCAGCAAGAGTTATTTTTCCACAATTTCCACTGTCAAGTCTATCAAACTTCTGACATATCTGCATGACATCTTTTTCTGACACTTTTCCCATCTCTTTGAGTTTATATATCACATACTCAGATTTACTGTCGAAACAAATTCAATGGTAGTAACCACAAAAGGCAATATGATCAGTTTGGCACAAGTTGAGTTCTACATAAACAACAGATTTATGATGGAAAAGACAAAAAATCAACAATAACGTAAAGGAGTTCAGATAAATGGAACAAGAAAGGACTGTCACAGGAATAATAGTCTCCGATATTAGAGTTTATAATGTTGCTACTTATATAGCTTCATAATAATTTCTAAAGCTTCTGCATGATTTCCTTTGGATTTTGTGCATAGTATGGTCATCATTCAATTCAGATCATCTTTATTCTCATCTCCTCCTTTATGGGCATAATGAAAGTAATATTGCAAATGCAAAATAATGCAACATTCTCATGATAAACTGAATTTGTTAATGGTATTGATACTGATATAGCACTCAGATAAGTTCACCAGGGGAAAAGCCACATTTAGTGGGAATTAGAAATCTAGTTAAAGGTATGTTGCAATTCATAACACAAGTTTTGTCCTCCTAAACTAATCAAATCTTAACATTACAACTCTATATGCTCCCAGAATAAGAATTATTTTCCAATTTCAAGGGCGCCTACCAGTAGCCCATAGTGTGACACCACTTACACGTAAGCAAATACCAAGAAATTAGTTTTGAAAATATTTTGTAATTAGCAAAGACGTTAATCACCAACTATTAATATCACGAAAGTTAAGCAGCAGCTATTATTCCAAGTTTAAAAATCTGTTGTGAATGGGGTCAATAATGAACAAAAATCATTTGTAGTATATACTTTCACCAGGCAAGTATGTACTTGAAGTTGAGTTAGCTAGAGGTCAAGTATGGATAAAGCCTATGCACAGCCAATGCAGTTTAACCATCCAACCATTGTTTCATACTAAAATGATCCTCAAAAACTTACCCAACTGAAACAGTAGGATCCATTTCTAAGGCCAAA
Source organism: Erythroxylum reticulatum (assembly GCA_025504915.1). Classification (NCBI taxonomy): domain Eukaryota; kingdom Viridiplantae; phylum Streptophyta; class Magnoliopsida; order Malpighiales; family Erythroxylaceae; genus Erythroxylum; species Erythroxylum reticulatum. The sequence goes on along the minus strand of JANSVA010000002.1, from coordinate 41,937,432 downwards.
AGAGACAAATGTTTGGCACTTTGCTCTAGAGCTTCGGTTCTCATTAATTAACTGCAGATCTTAGAGCGGAAGTTGTTGGAAGTATAGCATGTTGGTTATACAAAGAGTTGAGCAAGGAATACAGATATAGTACATGGAAAATATCCAGTGAAGTGCCTTGTGAATAAAGAAATTGCTTCTGCTACATGAGGTCAGATTTACTAACGACCCAAATCTGCTTTTTGAGTGGGGACCAACAACTTGGCAGTAAAGACACCAAATTTGCTTCTTGCATAGAAGAAATCCCATCAAAGATTTCACATATTGAAGTGGAAGAGAGCAGAAAACACGATGAAGGTTCATATCATGGGGAAGAAAATATGGTATAAAGCGATTAGATGGACCACTATTTTTCCGGCGATCCATGGCAGAAAGAATACTTACTATTGTTTCTTCGGCACAAAATGGAGCAGGACATTTTTTATATAATACATGTTAACAGACACCGACTTTCTTCTTATATGCAGAGGATGCAACAGAAAGTTAATACAGAAGGTCAAAAATCTTTTGGTTAGATTAACAAGATAATATAACAGATTTAAAGAAAATAAAGGTAAACTCCTACCAGAGATCTTGCAAAAGCCAACCAAAAATAACTGGACAAACTTTCGTGTTCCATGCAATTTTCAAACTTTGCAAACTTTAGAAACTGAAACAAGTAAACTGGCATCTAAATTTCAAACTTCAATCACCATAATCTGAGTCACCATACCATAGGAAACATATGATTAGATATCTGCTCAGAAGACTATACCTGATATCACTGGTAACTCTACTTCAAATACTAGAGAAGTCTACACTCAATAAAAGCAAAACATTTACCCTACACTTACTGAATCTATTGCGAACTATCAATTCCTGTAAACTAAGATCTTATTCTTTACATTGTCTTGTAAAAGATATTAACATATCAAACGTCATACAGAATTGAGATGCATTTTGCTAATTTAGATTTCAGTAACATAGAAATTGGATGTGGTTTACATGAGCCTTTCTAAGCAAGATAATACACAAACGTGGAATCCATTAACTCAGTAGCACGAAATGCAAGTGCATACTCAGAACTATACTAACCATTGTTCATTCAGTTTAATCAGAAGGAGAATGAAAGTACCTTGGCAATAAACCAATACCAACTTAACAAACAATTGCAAACTTGCAGTATGTAACAGAATTTAATCAGAAGCAGAGTCATACCTCACAAAACCATTCTGGTCAATGTCTGCAGCAAGAAACTCAGAGACAGTCATATGGTGCCCAAGCACCCATTTAGCCATCGTCCTATGGCGTTTATCGACCCTAGCCTCAGCCAAGTATAGGAATGCTCGAGCTACAGCAAGTGTAGAAACAAGCAACCAAATGGAGGCAAAAATACGACCAGCCATGGACTGAAAGGCCCTATCACCATATCCTACAGTGGTAACTGACATAACAGAGAGATAAAACGAATCCAACCATCCAAGTTTCTCCACAAAATGCATAACGCCACCACCAATTCCAATACAAAGAACCACTACACCTAATGCCAAAGTCACCTTCATTCTTATCCTCATCCTACCTTTCTTTACATCAATAATATAAGAACCCGCTTTATCTTTTTCACCACCTCTGGTGACGTTCCTCAACAAGTACTCCTCTTGCAAATCAAGCACATAACTCACCATCCCAGAAAGCAAAATGTCAACGAACCCAAAACCCACCAACACAAACAAAATTGAAAACAACTTAGTTGCTGTGCTATTCGGGGTAATATCGCCATACCCAATGGTGCACATTGTGACAATACAAAAGTACAACGCATCAACAACCGGGTGCGTTTCAGTTGCAGCAAAACTATCTTTATAAATAGAATATATGAGCACACCAAAGGCCAAATATAACAGCAAGAGAATAACAGCTTGACGCACAATAGACTGAGTGCCAAGTTGTGGCTTTTGGACTACAGATTGCTTGAGGTCATTAATCACAGCCATAGCAGGTGCTGTTTTGGACCTGTGAAGATTTGTCTTGGTCCGTTTGTAATTGGGATCAATCAACCAAGACTGTTGCTGCATCAACTGTTGTTGATGACAGGGTGACTCGTGAAGAACGTCACCAAATTCTTGATTTGAAGAGGATGGTTTTGGTGATGTGAACGAGAGCGTTAAGGCCTCAAACAGAGGTGAAGCGTCGCTCTGAGACGGTGAAGACGATCCAAAAATAAGACGGTCTTTAAGCTCCGATGGAGTAATCGGAACCGGCAGAGAAACTTCATTATGCTCAGGAAGTGGACAGAGCACCGGAGGTGGTAAAAACGATTTCCTTCTCGGACTCAGATACGGCAATAGAGGCTCTTTTTCCATCTGGGTATGAGCGGAAGACCGAACAGCCGCTAAAACGAAGGATTTTACCTTTGGTTTCTGACAATAAGCATGTAAGCAGATACAAGGATCAGAAAACCAAAAAAAAAAAAGGATTTAGCTATGAAAAGGTTGGAAAAGGAGAAGAATCCGAAATATCGGCAGAGACCGACACAGAGCACACGTAAACTTCAGAGAAATGTACTCGCTTCGCTTGATTCGGTGCTAATTTGGGTGTTGGAAGAGCTAAAACAGGATATCCACTATATCCATTATCTGCCTTCTTATTGATAATTTGATATTATGAATTGGTTTCACCTTCTCCACGTAACAGGATGGAGACTGGTGCGGTGGTCATGTCATGTCCCAAATACATACGAACACCCAGAGAAAGAGATGCAGTTCTATTTAAACTCCGAGCATAGGATCTATATACACTTGATAGTTAACGATCAAATATCAGATCCAGTATCCAAAATTCAAGCTTTAGTCCACACGTCTGAACACGTTTCTCAGGAACCTAGTTCTCTACCACCATTACAAACACACACACACATTCCATACTTCTCATTCCAAATTCCAAACCTTCCAACGTTAGGCCTTGCAAAACTTTAATTTTGAATTTTGAATTTGACTAAAGGAGTTTTTCAGATTCGCATTACAAGTTCATAATAATACCATTTGGCCTCACCAATAATCCCAACTTTTTGAGGTGCAATAAACCATATTTTCAAGTCATACCTGAGAAGATTTGTTTTGATGCTCTTTGATGGTATCATGATTTACAACCCATCGG
>JANSVA010000002.1:41905650-41916806 GCA_025504915.1 Erythroxylum reticulatum | reverse complement strand
CGAATGCCCGCACTGAAGGCAAGTTAATGGCGTTCCATTTATTCTGGTATTGATATATTTTTCCTGTTGTACTTGTCATTTTGTTCGTCTCCATAGGATTTTCTGGTTCAGATCTGCCCTGGATTGGGATATCATATGTGGACTAGGGTCAACTGTGAGGTTAATTTGCTAGGCGCTTCACTCTGTTCCTACTGTGTTCTCTTTTTTCTTTTGCTTTTGGTTCTGGTTAACAGTTATCATAGTCATAAACACTTGTCAACAGAGTTTTTATGGGATAATATGCCCGTGTTTAACTACTACACTGAACCTTTTATTCTGAAGAATGTACACTAACTATTTGTTAGACATTGTTTGATTTTCAGTTGAGATAACATTGTTTGATGGAAACGTTGTTGCTTACAAGTTTGTTCAAGATCTTCACTTTTTTGTTACTGGAAGTGAAGATGAGAATGAGATCATCTTAGCCTCAGTCCTTCAGGGGTTTTTTGATGCAGTCGACCTTCTACTCAGGTTTTTGTCATATTCTTCTCACCCCTCCCCTTTATATGCTTCCACATAAGCTACTATTGATTGTGCTTTTGACAAACTACATACCACTAACCTATCTAATTAATATTGTTCAGAGGCAATGTGGACAAGAGAGAGGCACTTGAGAATCTAGATCTCATTCTCTTATGCCTTGACGAAATTGTTGACGGCGGGTATGTAGTTTCACGTTAAGCACATAACAAAGCATTGATCATTTATATATTGCCTCTCTGTATCTGTGACAAGGTTTGAAGTTAGATTCATGGTAATCTATAGGTACAGGGTGAGTTTTGTGTAAGGGTGCCAAAAATTCTATGTTTGTTGGCCCCTGTAATGTTTAAGTTTCCTTTCCTTAGATGAATCCGCTGGCCACTGTATGTCTATTTCGTGTGCCTACCCTCTGACTTTACATCTCATGTGCTTAAATTGTATCACTTGTACATAGTAGTCTTTACTTTCAAGGGCCGCTAAAAAATCTCAACTTAATCTTGTAGCTAAAAACCTCCAACATTGAATCTTTATTGTCATTAAGTTGGATGTTAAAAGGTAAATTTATAGAATGTCATAATGTTGATGGTGTTTACCTTCTGTAATTAAGATCACACCCATCAGAATATGGAAAGTTCAAGTGGAATCTGACTTTTGTGAATTCTGTGCTCTTCAAAAGCAGAAGCTGAAGTAAGTTCTTGGAAGACAGATTAACAACCATGCCTGCAAATAATTGGAAAGGGAGATTGTGAATTGTGCTAGTAAAATTAAATGCTTCAAACATTTTAGGACTTTGATTTCTTATCCTTGTTGGTTTTTAAATTAAAGAAGACAAATTTGAACAAACGGTACAAACAAATATGACCGAGTATTGCATGTTTGTGAACATTATGTGAAAGGCAGTTTGAACTTTTCTACATCAAGGTTGACCATGCAGCTAGCTTGGATTTATAAAAATGTTGTTCTCATCTGTGTGTCTGAATATGAGACTACAAATTGTGATCATCTTAATGGTAGTATGAGTCTTAAATTCCTATGGAAAGACTGGGGATTTGACCAGCTGAGCATGTTGTCTCTGTTTCAGTTCCTCAAGAGGTCATGGCCCTTCATTACAGAATTAACTCTTTCCTACCTTCTGCAGTATCATTCTTGAAACTGATGCAAGTGTGATTGCGGAGAAAGTTGCAAGTCATAGTATTGATGCTGGGGCTCCACTGTCTGAGCAGGTATTTGACTTCACCAAAATTTGTTTTTTCAGACAATCTAAATAGTGAAAAGAATGGTACTGAATCAACAAAAGATAAACCTTTCTTTCAATGATTCTCTGAACCAATAGTTGATCATTCAAAGGCTCTATTATTCTTTTGAAAAGTAACTTACTTTTGTTTAACTCTGGCAGACATTAACTCAAGCTCTGGCTACAGCTCGTGAACATCTAAAAAGATCTCTTCTTAAGTGACACTGACACCTGCTCCAGACAACAGAAGAAGAAAAAAAAATTCTTCTTTTATCCATTCTATTGGCTGCTGCATCATACTCATCAATGACCACTACTAAAAGTAACTGCTTTGAAGATTGAATGACATGGATAATAGAATGAAGGCTTACACAAGTGAGAACTGATTAATATCAAACAGTAGCATTCTTTCTCTTAACATTCTCAATTATAAGATACTCCTAACTGAAAAAGGTATGAACTATCAAGCAGGAGCATTCTTTCTCTTAACATTAACGGCTCAACATGATACAGTACTGAAATAACTATATCTGAATGTCTACAACTTCTAGTGAAAAAGAAACAAGCGTGTGAAATTTATCTTCTGCAAGTAAAAGGCTTCCTCTCCGTCAGTTCCCCCACATGGCACATGGTTCTTCCATTTCATATGTAGTAAAGTGAAGTGAAGGTGAATGAGGTTAATCAATTGTAAAGTGTGTCTTCATTGGATGAGAATATAATCAACATCATTTGAGAATGCATCTCCGGAGGTTGGTGGTAAGCTATTCCTCTGAACATTTTTCCGAACCTGGGCATGAGTTTCTGCCTCCTTCTGGAACAACCTTACTAACTCTTGCAGCTCCAACTTCCTCACTTCAACCTGTTCTTCAGTGACCGGCTGCTTTAAACCGAGGTAAATTAACCCAACTCCTATTAGAACAATACCAATGAATATGAGAATGGCTGTAAAGAGACCAAATGCATAAGGAGTATTGGCTGCTCCTGGTATTCCATCAACATTGATTCCAAACAAACCAGTGATGATAGTAAGAACAACGCCACAGCCACCAAAAACAGCCAAGTTGTGGGTTACACGAAGGCTTCTATCCTGAAATCATACCACAGTATCAGAATAAGTTATGTAAGTGATATGCGAGGAACTTAAGGCAACAGTTATCTTCATTAATGAAATTTCCGCATACCTGCAGCCATGCTCGAACAGTGCTTTGCATAACATCTTGAATAGTAAACAACCGACCCCGAACTGCTTCCTGCTCCTCAATCATTTCCCTTGTACTCTTCCTTATTCCCTCTAACAACATTCTTGCTGAATTGCCCCTCAAATGTTGGAGAAGCTCGAAAATGATTTCCTCTCTGGCATGAAGAGACCATTTCACTCTAATGACCTGAAACAGTCGGCATCCCTGTTTCAGTAAACTTTCTGAAATGGTACTCACTTAACCTAAATAAGAAGCAATAAACTACAATAATAAGCTGCCTGCCTAGAAAAACAAAAAGCTTCTTCCACTACTTCCAGTGCATTGGGAAGCAATCTATGGCTTAATTATCATTAGCTAGCACCTTTCACCAGAGTAGCTATCAATAATTCTGCCAGTAAATAAATTGTAGAATATGCACCAGGAAGGAAATATTAATGTCCTTACAAACAAGTTAGACCAAATCTAAAGAGACATGACAGAGCTGCTGCCTAGAAGGAAAACTACTTATATTTCTTGATTTAAGAAAATACGTAAAGATAAACTACAGTAATTACAAAATTGGAGTTAATATATCTAATCTATCAAGAGAGAGAGAGAGAGAGAGAGAGAATTAAAAATAGATTCAGAAAGTTCTTGCCAAACAATAGCGCTGATATACCTGTCTTGATAGCCTTCTAATTTCTTGGTTCAAAATAATGCTGAAGAGATGCATGTCTTCCTGGTTTCTCCTGTTCATACCAACAAATATCGTCAATGAGAAAGCACATTAATGGAGTAACTAATTTGTGTGAAGATATGCTTAAATCTTTTTCTATAACCTGTGCATAAACTTCAATTCAATCTCATCTGCAGCCCCAAATATGGATTTGCGAAATAACCTAAGACAAAATCAAAGAGGAAAAGGAAAACTTAAGAAGAAAACTACCAACACATGATATCAACACACTTTACATCAACAAAAATTTATCATATCTTGGAAATTAATCCAAAAAAGATAGGTACTACACCAAAAACAAAGTAGAATATACATGGTCTGAATCTCTGCTATCAGAAATATCCTTAACAAAGCATGTAAGACAGCAAATCCCAAGGAATTATTTATATCATGATTTGTTTATTTCCCAAAACTGTATTTTTTGGTATAAACTTTAGATCAAAACTTATTTGATAAAACATAAAAGGAGAAGACAAAAAAGAACTGATTATACATACAGAAGGATAAAAAGTTAGTTATAGGTTAACCATAATGCTGATGAAAAGATGACATTATGGATAGAAGTATTAGCCAATATAGTTTCAGTCACTGCTGCACAAAAGTAAATAAGTAAATAAACTAAGGATTGGATCACATCAATAACCTATCATCCCATCGAGTTAAACGGCAAGCTAGCTGTGCAATGACTTCATGCACTGTTCGTGGCACATTATAACCGCCAGCAGACAGAAGCTCCTAATTAAAGCAGCACATATAATTAGTAAACCAATGAATTAACTTGCACACAAATGAATACAAACTAGTCCGCGGTCTATTCCATTGAAAGGATTACATCAAGGAGAGGTAACCTGAACTTCTATGATTCCCAAAACGTTTACTCTCGAAACATGTCCTTTTACATGCAATGCAGTCAATAAAAAATTCTGTGCTTGCCAAGAGCGCAATACAACAGGAATGTCATCCTCTTCCACATATGGATCACCAGCTGATTGTCCCAAAAGCTCAAATAGCAGTCCTCCAGCAACCCTTACTGGCACCTTGGAAGAAGACAGCATAAAGAAGTGTGAAGCAGGACCCACGGACGAACCAGAAACAGAAAGGTATAACCTCATTCAACAAGTAGGTGAAAAGGTGAGTTCTACACAATACAAATTTCAATCTGTTTTTAATATGGTTTAATGCTCTCTCTATCTATCTCTATGTATGTTCACATGTGCATGCGTATACAGAAGACATATGAACACATATTAATTTTCATTTTTTCTTTCTGTTTTCCAAAACTCAGGTTCAGCTTTAAGGAAAGTGTCCATTGCCCCAACTCCACGGAGATACCTCAAGCAAAGGAAATATATGTGGCTACTATTTACATCTGAAGACACACCTTGACACATCCAAGGGATTAACTGTGTACGTTTATGCTGACATAGACATGCAAATTACAGTCTTGAACTTCGCTGCCATAGATACCCAATAAATTGCTAACATCAGTGAATTGGCATCTAAAATTCATATTTCTTTAGTTTGCATGTAAATGAGTTTAAATGCAAGTGACTAAAGAGATAGCCAATGCACTGATTCAGGTGAAGTAGCAAAAGAGTTCATCGAAACGCATTTTACTCGTAGTCATTCCAGATATCAGGACATGGTAGATTCTATGAATTCCATGCCTATAGTGTATTCAGAGAGAGGGGTTGAATTGGTTTTTGAAGGAGTGGGAAAGAGGATGTTTGGGAGAAAAGGATAAAAGCCTAAGAATGTTAAATTGTCCCTGCAATTTTAAAGGTACTGATAACACAATTGAATAATCCGCTGGCAGTGAGGTTCTTGACACATCATGCATACAAAGATTCCACCCCACAAAATCTCTGACATAAGTATATAATTTGCAGGAGCTTTTGAAGCTACAGTAAAATCTACTGATATGTAAGCATCATACGCAAATATATACCAGAAAAATAAACAAATTTGCATTCAGAAAATTCTACCTCATAAAGAAGATGTTTCATTCGCTCACTTATCAGCCGACTTTCTTCTCTCAAGGCCAAACTGATGGCTGGATGCAACCACTGAGCATTGCTTAGCCAAGTCTGAACATAGGAATGACCTGCATCCACATGACACCACCAAACAGGGCCAGCTGGCCGCTCCCAGTAAGGAGCTGCTAAATCTGCAACAGTAAGGCTTTCTTCATCATCCAATAACTCCAGCTGCTGCATGGACCAACCAGCATCAGATTGCATAGTTTGGACAAGTTCTGATATTCTCGCCCACCCAATGGGTGCCCAGTGACTACCATCAAATCTTTCTATGGAGTTATACTGCCCTGACTGTAGAATCCGGATTTGTTTCTGCTCATCATCAGGAGCATCCTGATCGCGTTTAAAGTGGTAAAGAGGCAATGAATCTAAAGCTTGGTTCTTATCCAGTGTTGGGGAAGAAACCTCTCCTACATTATGATCTCGTAGTTGTGACCTAAAGGGTTCTGTATCCCCATGTCTGCCGCACAAGGTTCTTGAATTCCATCTTGAGTTCAGTGACCTCTTACGGCCTCGAATGAACTCAAAAGCGCAAATAAGCCCATCTACCCAGAGATCACTTCCAGGTATGACATCTCTGTTATTGAAAGGTTTGTGGCTTTCAGGTTTCTTTACTTTATTGCTTCCGGAGTGTTCTTCTTCCACTTCACTGCTCATATTGGTCCCCTGCCTGCGTACTCTACAGTACCCAAAACCCAGAAATGATCAAACGATACCACAAATGAGTACTTTTCCCCGGAAAGCGTAAAAACCTGAAGGGAAACTACTCCCAGATATCAGCTACATTTGAGGGCACCCTGAATGTAGTAAACAAATAACTCCTCAGTTATGGTACGGAATAAATTCATCGACATGTACGGAAAAGCTAAAGAATCATATTATCATACTGTGAGAGCAAAGCACTGGACTCCTTTAACTTCTAGCAGTAAAATGCAATCAAAGAGAATGATTCGCCATTGAAAATTGCGCAAAACAAGCAACAAAAGCATCCCATAATAAGATCCTGGTTATTCACAGTAATCTGACGGATCCAATTCCAAACTTACAAGCTTTAGAACTTTAAGCTACACGTGTCTCTCAGGCTGCAAAAGCCCGGAAAAGGAAGAATAGAGAAAAAGTGCCATACCATGGACATCGACAGTGAACTGGAATTGGAGTGTTGCGTAGAAAAAGAGCGAACGATGATTATGCGGATAGCAAGTTGGATGTACAAGCGTGAATGTGACTGTTACTACTTACTACTGTCACATGCTATGCTGTCCCCTCATAACACGTACTGAAATTAGTACCAGATTTACTTATTCACTTTACCAAATTTAATTCCCTACCGAACTTAGTATCAGATCTTCACTGCACATAATAGAAACTATATCCTCTGAGGTTTTTTTAAGGATTTATCAAATCAGATTATATAACGAGTCTAAGAAATCAGATCTCCGTTATATGTTCTATAAGGATAAAGTGGGACCTAATGAGTGTAGTATTAAAATAAGTGACTCCAATATCAAAATAATCTATATAATGGATAAGTTAGTCGACGCATTGATTGCTTTCTTAATACATATATCAATATACAACAATCCAGTTTCGGATAAACAGTTCGTTAATACCTAGGATTATGAGATTATAGGCCTTTAATCAGTTAGCTGTGAAAGAAAAGATATTAATCACCACTGTGGAATCTACTTTAAGTTCGATCCGACGATATCCTAGATTCTATACGAGTATAAGTCCAATAAATACTTTCCCGAATTTCACGTACACCGATAAACACTATCTAAGATTTTGTGTGAAATCTCCAAAACAGTCATCTACACTATCTCGTATAAGACCACCTTTTATGACTGAAGATGAGAAACATTTATTTGCTCCATCTGTGTTAAATTTCACCTGCTTAATAGGAGGTTTGCTTTTTCCGATAACTTACTCTTATCGAGGGCGAGGACCGGTAACAGCTCAATTTCTAGTTAGTTAGCTCAATTACTGGCTTTAAGAAAAGATGGTCAGAACAAAACCCAGTAATTTCATTCTTCAGTATTTTGAGAGGATCATGAGTCCAACTTTAGATTACAAACTGGTAAATGAGTCCAAACCATTAAAAAAAAGTAAGTTTGACTATAACGAGCGACATACAGATATTATATATAAAAAAAAGAGTCCACTAACTGGAATTAGCAAACGTGTTGGTTCCTAAGCTAACAAAACGGTCAAATATGGCACATAAGTATTCTAATACAGCATCATGGCAGTGGCATCAACAGGGCTGTAGCAAGTGGAGGATGTCTCGTCAGAGGATAGACCGACAGTCAGAGCCCAATGCCATTGATTTGGACACTTCCAGACTCAGATAGCGATGAGAGTTAGTAGCCGTTTTGCCACAACTGTTGCGTCTGCTTTGAGGGTTGGACCTGAGACGGAGCGCCACCCATGGTCAAGGGCCCATCCCTAGAGTTTTGCTGTTGATGTTCCAGGGATATGCCTGTTTGAGAATGGTAGTAATTTGGGTACCCAAGAGCTCCAAACTGTTGGGATGGCTGCTGACCTTGTCGAAACCCAACACCCTGCTGATTCTGCCCCTGCAAACTGTAATAGTTGCTTGCAGGAACACTAGACATCGTCCGTGAACTGGGCCCATGAACCCAGAGCGCTGAATTTTCATTCTGAGACCACAATATCATAACCCCACTTATATTTCATAGAAAAAACGGAATACACAACAAGATCACCTAGGCAAACAAATCAATCCTCCTGATAAATTTCTCCAATTCCCACATCAAGTCTATTTCTCCATAACCACAATTCAACTATAAAACTTTTTCCACTACATAAATACAGTTCTAATGCATCCTAGATTACCGTCAAGTACGTAGAACATAAGAATTAATCCATGAAAATTTGTCAACTCTTGGGAGTCGCATTACCTGTTGAAGTGAGACCAAATGGTTGCTGTCCTTGTATTGAGAACTCAAAACATCATCATAGCTAATGGTTGTACCTCCAGGAGCAGTTGGCGCATTCAGATGGAAGTTTCCTACAGCAATATTGGCCGAACTTCCAAATCCATAGCCAGAAGCAACACCGGCAGATTGCGGCAAGCTGCTAACCGAGACATTGTTCTTGTACTGTGGGAGAACTGATGCTAAAGATTGGTGATATGCAGTATTACCCGCATATGCCTGCTGATAAGCTGATGGCATATATGGGTAGCTTTGGGGCAAGAACGGATAGCTAATCATGTTGGCAAAATGTCCCAAGGGAAGGGTATGCTGTGAATAAGGATGGACAGCAAGGTGTTGCGGAAGAGTGGATCCTGCGGCAACACTTGCACCTGGAAGCGTTTCTGAGGTCAGTTGTGGTGTAGAAATACTACCTGCTCTTAAAGCCTGGCACATATGGAAAAAGAATATCAAAATGAGAAACAGTATTAAAGATACTTTGTGTGCCTCTTTTAGAATTCCTAAATCAACAATGCGAGAAGAATAATCTTAAAATTGGTTCAAAAAAATATAATACAAATAATAACACGGATGACTATCACCTAGGTTTCTGGCTAACATATGAAGATTAACTAATGGTCTTCGCAACAACATTCAGTTCCCCTAGAGGGAAAAAGAGTGTGATAGCAAATTGGTTATTGCCAAAACATATCAATGGTGAGCAATGTAAACAAACGATTTAATGTGCACCTACGAAGCTTTGAAAATTTCAGAAACGTGATTCTTTGACAACTAAATAATTGCCAAGAATCATCTATTCCTAATGAGCATAATCGGAAATGTATTATTCCCATTATGCAGAGAAACTTAAGATCTTAGTTTATTCACAAAGCAAAATCAACAAAAGTATTGGCAATCCAATAAAGCTTGATAAGATAATGGCCACCAAATGACTCAAGAAGGCTTTCTTACAACACGATATAAAACCAGTAAAGATGCCAAGGAAGTAGTAAGATAGACTGAAGACATGCCCAACAACAAGACTAATATTTTCAAGTCAATTTGCTTTACATGTTCTGTGGATGGCCACTAAATTCAAAACTTATACCAAGATCTTGTTCATTATTCTATTTCAAGATGCTATCTGGAGCGCAAGCTAATTTCCCTACACAATTACACTCATTAACAACAAGAAGTAGAAATTAACGATAGCATACCTCTGGCATGGAAATGCTTGGACCACTGATGGAAGATGGTACATTGCTATATTTGATGGGCATTGACTGGGTCACAGGGAATGGGGAGTATGGGAGTTCATGTTCCCTACCAGTCTGGACAGTTGAACCCAACAGTGTGCTTGACAACGAGTTGTTATAAGCCTGCTGTAATAACATGTTAAATGAGATTTCAACCAAACAATAGAAGCAATTGGGCTATAAGATCAAACTTAACAACTGAAAATTCACAAATATTCGATCACACATATTTCATGTTATGCCAGCACATATGCACACACACACAAAGACAAGCAGAAATAAACTTCTGATAGTAAAATGCCTGTACCTTCGATCACACATATTTCATGTTATGCCAGCACATATGCACACACACACAAAGACAAGCAGAAATAAACTTCTGATAGTAAAATGCCTGTACCAACCATTTCCATTCCACCTCTCAAAATATCCAAAGCAGCCAACAAAGAATAAAACTTTTATACCTTTTCCTCTTCTTTCTGGGAGGTAAAGAAACAATTTTTGATCCACATATATTTGCTGGGCATAATAAAACAAATATCTAAAAGGAAAATAAGTAAAAAAATTCAAAATTTGTGATATAAAGTTGTTTCAACAGCACAAGTAAGAGCAGCTAGTATTTCCCATCCTTGTCATAAAAATGACAGGTCGTATCTTTTCTTTTTTTTTGTGCATTGCCATATATCACAGCAACATTAACTTTCAAGTGACCAAGTATGATAATAGTTTCAAATGTTACCAATACACTTGATAATGAAGCAATATTCTGCATCTGGGAGCTTGTCTGCGGGTTATTAAACACATCATTCAACCGTTGTGTGTTTTCATAAGCATAATCAGGTGCAGTTGAATGAAACGCATATTGATTCCCTTGAGAAACTTCAGTACTTTCCTCCTCCTTTAACACCTCTTGTTGTGGAACCGAAGGAGAGTCAAAATTCCCTGCATTGACACCCGTTCTATGGATTAAACTTTCATCTGCAGTGCTTCTGAGGTGCTCGTCGCCATAATACTCCGGATTTCTGCAAGAAATGACCCTTAGACCAAGAAATATAGGAAAGGAAGGATGCAATGATATGATGAGAAAAGGAGGATACCTAGTCTCTGGGTGTCGAGTTGATGGTGCATCAACCAACTCAGATGTCTCCTCCAAGGTACTTTTTGTTGGCATTGCGGCAAAAGGACCAGAAAAACCAGTACCTATTGCAGATCCAAAAGTACCAAAACTCAAGTGTGAGCAATCTTGAGCATTAACTTGGAG
>JANSVA010000002.1:41873450-41886088 GCA_025504915.1 Erythroxylum reticulatum | reverse complement strand
CATAATGATAACAATCTGGACTTAAGCATATTGAACCCGAGTGTTCTGCTCAGGAGTTTGATGACTACTGCCTTCTCTCAGATTTTGTCGAGTTTGCCTTTAAAGGTATTAGAAAGTTCCAATCCTAGTCCATGTTTGCCTTAGATAATAGTAATGTCACCCTCAGTGATTTCGATGGAGTCCTCCTCCGGTCATGCTATGACGTTTGCGTTACTGTTAGATGTAGGTTGACCAGAGACCACCGCGCTATAACTAATGGGGTTAGTTGGGGTTAGTTAAACAATGTTTTTTTCTGTGTGAAGGGATAGAAAGCGGCAAACTAACGGACTAACTAGAAGATGAGGACCATAGCTCCTCTCCCACTATCGCCACCAACGGCACCACCACGACCAGTTATTTTTACTAACGGCGACCGCTCCACCGCCATCACGGCTGCCTCAAGCTGGGTTCAGAAAGCATTACTAAAAACCATAACCGGAGCTCTCTCCGTCAACCTTCTATTCTCTTCTCCACCTTCCCTCTCTCTACAGTCTTCCTCCGTACAGCCACAAGGGCCTCCGCCTTCTTCCGCCGAGTTTTGCCTCCAAGAGCAAGAAGAAGAAGAAGTTAAAGCAGAGAGCGATTCTCAGGTTGTGACTAACGAAGGAATCGTGGAAGAAGCTTGGCAGATAGTTAACGAGAGCTTTCTTGATTACGGACGCCGCCGGCGCTGGTCGCCGGAGGTTTGGCAGCGTAAAAGAGAAGATGTGTTGAGCAGTTTGATACAGAGTAGATCAAAGGCTCATGATATTATCAGAAGGATGTTGTCTAGCTTGGGCGATCCTTACACGCGCTTTCTTTCTCCTTCCGACGTAATTTGTTTCTCAAACATTTTCCTTTGGTTAACCAATTTTTTGACTTCTACTTTTTGCTTGTAAAATGAAAATAAATCAAACTTCTGGTAGATGAAATTAACTAGTCACGCAGTCCAGACTCAACACATAATTTCTTTTCATTTTTGATTGGATAGTGTCTATTTGTCTACTTTAAGAATCTTTTTCATGAAAAGACTATAGAAATGTTCTATCTTGTGTGCTTGATTCTTGTGGCCTGTATATGCAAAAAATGGCCTTATATATTTTTCAGTCTTCTTGATTCATGGCATGTCTCACTCCCATTGCTGGTCGAAGTTCTCGAAGATGGCTAGGTATGACATGAGTGGTGTTGGGATAAACCTTAAGGAAGTTGCAGATGAAAATGGAGGGGTAACGCTGAAAGTATTAGGACTCTTGTTAGAAGGTCCGGCCCATTCTGCTGGCGTGAGGCAGGTAGGTACTATTACAATGTGTGCTTTTATTCATCTAACTACTTGTGATTCTTTGATTACTATCAATTCATGCAGTTTTTTTATAATGCTGATAAGTTGCTTAACTACGTGCTTAAGCATTTACTGCTCCGTAGTTCAAACAAAATCCTGTTTCTACTGCTTTAAATGTATCTAGTGTTGATGTCAATATCACATTTCATTTGAGTAGTAGCATATGTGGAGTTTCACGTACAATAGTTTTGTTTAATAGGGGGATGAGGTCTTAGCAGTCAATGGAGAGGATGTCAGAGGTAAATCAGCGTTTGAAGTGTCATCTTTGCTGCAAGGCCCAAATGAGACATTTGTGACTATTAAGGTTTTCAGCTTTGTCGAAGAGAAAGATTCTATGATGCGTTTCTTGTGTATTATCTTCTGATTAACATTTTGGAAAACATGTTGTCAATACTAGGTAAAGCATGGCAATTGTGGACCGATTCAATCATTAGAAGTTCAGAGACAACTTGTTGCTCGAACACCAGTTTTTTACCGTTTGGAACAAATTGAGAATGGCATCACTTCTGTTGGTTATATACGCCTAAAGGAATTCAATGCACTGGCAAGAAAAGATTTGGTCATTGGTAAATGTTTTTCAGTCTAGGTGGTTTTAGTTTGTTCCCTCAATCAGGCTTCCTTTTTATTATTTGTCTTTCCAAGCATTAGATTTCTGTTTCTTTTTCTTTTTCTTTTTGTCCCTGGTGTATGCTCTCTTCTATCTGAGCATTAGGTAGAATCTAAGCAATGGAAGTATTGCCTTTCTGCCTTTTTCCTGCTGCTGTTTGAGATTCATGATGGAGGACAGTGTAATTAGAAACATCCATAGGATGGTGTAACTAATCAGTTTTAGTGCACATTTGGCTTGACAGTATACCATGATTCCTTTTTCATTTATGAATCTGAAATCAAGTTTTATAACATAGACCGTATGACGGTAGTACCTTTCCTTCTCACGTGACTTTTTCATTGTAAAGCTGAAAAACAATTAACTACAATTTGGATGATATAGTTATTAGTATTAGCTGAACTTTTCTCTAAAATGATTTGCCTTTTATGCATCTGATAATGGCTGGGTTTTCAAAGCATGCCCAATCGATGTGTAAATGAAAAGTTACCGTTAGTCATTTCCATTGTTTCTTTTAGTAGCTTGGGTTTAGTTGAGCTCAAAATATCATTTATGCTCTCATATCATGTCTTTATGCTTAAGTTGTGTATTTCTTGGCCTAATATATCAATGGCAAAACTACTATCGCAGCAATGAAGAGACTTCAAGATATGGGGGCATCGTATTTCATTCTGGACCTTCGAGATAACCTTGGTGGACTAGTTCAGGTATATTTTTAGACAAATATATCTAAATTTAATATTGGGCAGCCATAAGAATTAGAACAACAGTAATAGGTGCAGTTACTCATCAGAAATATGAAAATGCCTATGCATGCTTAACTCAGTTTTCAGAGCCACAAAGTTGGCAATAGTTAACAAAAGAGTTGCATTTATACCGTACAGAACTCATGAAACTATATATTAAAAAAAAAAGAAACAAGAGAAATAAACTCTGGTTTGTTGGGGGATTAGGTTAAATAATTTTAACTTCAAATTGTGGTTGGAATTTCTCCAGTGTATAAACTTTTGTCAACGTTTCTCAATTTTATAATTAACTTATAGCAGGATAATTTTTGGCAATTGCTCCTAAATATCAATAGATGCCTGAATTCCTGCATCATATGTAAAATCCATGTTCTTACATTTATTTCTGAATGTAGTTATCATAAACCATATTATAGAAACTCGTTGCTGTTGAAGGGATAGTTAGTTTCAGGTGAAGTCTTATTCTTGTTCCTATCTAGCTTAACTGTCCGTATGCTTATTTCAGGCTGGAATTGAAATAGCCAAGCTGTTTCTGGATAAAGGGGAAACGGTATGCTGGCTTTTGAGATTGAACTCCGAAAACATATTTTTCTTTTTCCTCTGAAACTATTTTTGTCAGCAAATGTGATAGATTATAAGAATGCTTAGTGCATTAGCAAAGGTGTATATTTTCAGTTCTTTTTTTGGCTGAGATATTTCAAGGCATATAGTATCCTAGTAATACTCATTATGCAGGATTCTCATAATTAAAGAACAGATGGTTATGCTAGTTATATACATTATCTCGTAGCCAGTGGCACTATGTATCGCACCATTGATGATTGATTATTCACCTACTGCGTTGTACTTCCTTTGTTATAATGTTATTGCTTTGCACCAAAAAAAATGTCAATGCTCTTTATTGACTATTTTAAGGTCGAACCTCTTGTTAAGGACTTTTCTTATTCAATTTGAACATGCTGGAATTGACATTTGTGCAGCTTTAATTGTCCTTGGACAGATAATTTACACCGTTGGAAGGGACCCTCAGTATCAGAATGTCATCGTTGCAGATACTGCACCTCTTGTTACAAAACCTGTCATTGTATGTATTCCTTTATCCGTGATAATGGAATTTTCAATCATATTCTGTCAGGGACATATTGGGGGTCTATTTCCTGTAAAATTGATTGGTCCTGCATTCTGTGAGCGCTGCATATCAGATGATTTGCAAGCAACAAAGATGTAGATATTGGTTATATCGCTTAGTGCCACGAGTCATTACCTTCCTTATGACTAAAGTAGAATTCAAGCATGAAATTAAGCACTGAGCCTGCCAATGAATTGCTCGTCAATCAAGTTAAGCTAAACATTGGACTCTCTGAACTTGGTTGTGTAGTTGAATCTTGGAAATTTTCCTATTAGCAGGTTTTATTGATCTCCTCTGAAGGGATGAGTCCCACCTTGATGGATGAAGTATATATGTCTAACTGTACCTTATAAGCATATTATGACCAGTTGACTAATTTCAAATGCAGGTCTTGGTGAACAACAAAACTGCCAGTGCAAGTGAAATCGTAAGTAATTTGAATTGATACCCAGTTTCTAGTTTGGTTTCAATGGTGAATGGTAGTGTAATTAAGGCTCTGATTTCAGGTTGCCTCTGCACTTCATGATAACTGTAGAGCTGTGCTTGTTGGGGAAAGAACGTTTGGCAAGGTAGCATTATTAAATATTTAAATATGCAATAATATAGCTCATAGAAGATGTTGATACAACAAATTTAGGTCAATGTAATTATACTGTGGTGTTCGGCTTGATGTAACTTTTTGTAATATTGTCCTTTGTATTTTCTGAGCTGAACTAGTTTTTCATTCCATTGGTCCACATGTTACTTTACTGGTCCTTTCAGTAGTTATGGTTTCATGACAAATCCCTTTTGCAGGGGTTGATCCAGTCAGTTTTTGAACTTCATGATGGCTCAGGAGTGGTTGTCACTGTAGGGAAGTACGTTACACCAAATCACATGGACATAAATGGCAATGGAATAGAGCCTGATTATCGAAATATTCCTGGTAATGCTCTTCCCTTTAAAATCGCTGTCTTGTGCTATATTCTTTTCTCCCATTGTCAGTTCAGCGAATTAGCCAATTATGACCTAAAAAACCCTACAAATGCAGCTTGGAGCGATGTCATGCATCATCTGGCAGACTGCAAGTTGCATCAGCGAGGGTAATCTTACCACTTCCTTTGGGTTTATATGGAAAAAGGAAAGTTCATATAATCAACAGTGGTTGATTTGTGCTTTGGGAGCTGGTTTGGCATTAGATGACCAAAACATCTAGCAAGTGAAAACCAGATTCTAAGAACAAGGATCTGCCTCTGTGTGCTATATAACAAGATTCTTTGTTGCAAATTATGACGCATGTAAAGTGGATATTATAGATAGGAAACCATGGATTATAGCTGGTATCATTCATTAGAACCTGGAAATGCTTAAGGACCTGTTCAAAGTGACCAAAATTTTCTCCTCCATATTGGAGCGGCCGACTGAATTCTACTGCTGACAGCACATTTTGCAGTAACAAATGGTATTTCTTCCTTTGTTTGCAGCAATATGCTTGGATGTACAACTTTCCATTTCCTCAAACCTTCATAAATGGCAGGATTTGATCCCATCAATTATGCCATGTAACTTTTATAACTTTTTTGGACAACAGTTGACAATAACTATTTTTTTAACAGTAATGTGAAAATGACTTGGCCAAGGACTATGCATGGATACAAATCGCACCTGCCTCTCCAATTGGAAAGGCAAAATGGAGGCAATAAAAGGAATACATGCTCCAAGGTCTGCTGGATCAAGATCTAGGTATTTTATCTAACAAGCTATCTGACACCTTTTGTTAGCCCTACTATTAGGCAAAACAAAGTTTTGAGAGGTGATAGTATTGGACATCCATGAAAAATGTTATATGGAAGAGCTGTAGGTCTTATGTTGTCTGCAAGCCTCTCCTTTATAGTTAAAAGATTCTGAGTCATACCCTCTTTAACAAATCCTGAATAAAAGCTTATGCTAAATAGGGCAATGTCCAAAAACTTTTAAATATTCTAAAACAAGGAATCACATTTTTTTAAAAATTTAACCGGTTTAGTCGGTTTAACTGATAAAATATTAAATTGTCTAATTTTTTAGTTTAAATTACTTTAATAACTCTTATTGTTAAAAATGTATCAGTTTATTAATTAATTAATCAATTTTTGTCAATTAATAAATTCTTATAAATTAGAGTAAATTAATTAATTTTTATTTAATAATATCTTTTTTAAGTAAATTTTAAATTTTTTGATAGATAAAAGTAATCATTTTTAATCATATTTTAAAATTTTTAATTTTATTTAATCTTTAGCAAATTTTATAGGTTTGAACCTTTTAAATCTAAAATTTCTTATCTTATCGATTTAACTTTAAATCCGATTTTTAAGACATTGATTGTCCCCGTAGACGGGTTGCTTTGCATCTAAAACACTATCTCATTCACTGGACTGGCAAAAACATTTGGAGTGTTGAGTTAAGTTTCCTACAGAGCCTGATGATTTATTCTAACATCAGCTAATAAGAACCTTTAACTTTTGGTTCAGTACCATAAAACAGTGCAAAGAGAACCACAAAGTAGATAAAGAAAATGCCACATACTAACCATCACTTACAAGTTAGAACTAGCAGCATAGCATAGGATTGCATCACCAACATCTAGATTTGTATTCCCAACAGACCAATCTTTTAGCTTTTCTCTCTTCACACACTTTTTCCATCTTTTTGCACCTTCTCTTGCTTGCAAAATTTAACAATCTAATTCATCCTTTCTCAAGTTTTCTGATATTCTCTTCCACCCATTCTCATCTTTCCCTCTCTCTATGATCCAAGGAAGCTTTGATTCTTCAAGATTTATTTATACAGGATGATATTTAAACTCTTCCTTGCAATAACACCATTGGTGCCTCTCTTAGCTTCTCCGTTATTGTTCTTCACAGCCAAGATAATTGAAGCTCACATTATAGATAGAAGCAGCTTGGAGACATGGGTTTTGCAGCTTTTCAGCATTTCTTCATCTTCCTGTCTTATCTTTTCCTTAGTTCAGGTGAACGACATTGCAACTGAGTTTATTTTATGCGAGTTTCTGCTATCTGCTTCCAACCCTGAATTGGAGCATACTAAGCTTCTTCTTTCTCTCCTTTCCCTTTGGTCTGTGTTTCACATCTGCAACAGGACAGTATCAATATAATATAACGTTACCTTCCTTCTTGTGAATGAATCATTTTAACGGTTCGAACAATGAAAAAGAGGAAGATTATGAAAACTTGATTTGCCGTGCGTCAATGGGAGCTTTATTCAATCCCACTTATTACATATCGGTCATTATAAAATGAAATGTCATTTTCATGCTTCTTTTGCACTTCTAACTATCACGTTATGCTTCCATTCTTTTCTCAAGTCCTGTTACAGTTGTGTACCCTTTTCCAAAAACTCTTTTTCTCGATTTTCTCCACAAGCATGAAAACAAATTCTGGATTAGATTAGTGGGTTTAAATCACTGCAGTAGTATATCCAAAGACATAGCAATATGGAGACTCAAGATCATGATGTTTGTCAGGAACTAGAATCCTTCTCTTGTCCATTTTCTTCCATAATTAGCTCTAATCTCTGATTTCAAAGAAACTATCTGGCTTACCATTAGGTGGCAGGCAGGTAGGAGTACTTGAGCTTTCCATACTTTCTATCCTTGTCAGCACAGAATGAAGCGACAAAGAAAAGAACTCATCTTTGCTTTTTGATATCTTCAGGCACATGTTTTTCAGAAATACCTCCTTTAGAAGCAATTCAGAATCAAGAAAACAAGATTCTTCACTCAACTTCATATTATGAAACCCAACTCGACACAACTCCAGGAACAGTTCCAATTGTCAATCCAACAAATCCTGGCACGACGCCTGTTGTGACAGAACCCCCACCAACCCCATCTGGAATAAATCCAACAAATCCTGGCACGACGCCTGTTGTGACAGAATCCCCGCCACCCCCGTCTGGAATAACTCCCCCAGCAACTACAACTCCCCCAGCAACTACAACTCCGACAACATCAGGGGGATCTTGGTGCATTGCAAGTCCAACTGCTTCAGAAACAGCCTTACAGGTAGCTCTTGACTACGCTTGTGGTTATGGCGGAGCAGATTGTTCAGCTATTCAGTCAGGTGCAAGTTGCTATAATCCAAACTCTGTCCGGGACCATGCCTCTTATGCCTTCAACGACTACTACCAGAAGAATCCAGCTCCAACTAGCTGCGTTTTTGGTGGAGCCGCACAACTTACCAGCGCTGACCCAAGTATGTGATGCCCTTAGGAGATGAGACAATGTTTGTGGTCGATGTTCTTAACTAATATTTCCATGAAACAAATTTCCCAAGAAAGCAATTTAACTCAGACCCCATTAATGATTTTCTTACATTTTATTCATCTGTACTTCTTATGAAATTTCCTGATTTCTACATGCCATTGTTTCAGGTAATGGAAACTGTCACTACGCTTCGCCTAAAGCAACAACCAGGTATAAGTTCAGACTTCAGAACCCCCATAATTTGGCAATAATTGTAATATGGAGATGGTTATGGACAACTCATTTTGACATGCAGCTTAAGTCCACCAGTTAACACAACGCCAACCATCACAACATCCCCATCACCTCCAACTACGATGACTCCAACAACAACCACTCCGGCGCTATCCTCACCTTATGGACCAACTGTCTATGGCGTAGCAGAACCAACAGGGCAGCCCAGCTCAGCCGCTGCTGTCTCATGCAGCTTACTCATCCTGTTTTCTGCTGCCGTCATTCTGGGGTCACTTCATGTCTAAACACACCCTCGTAATTTCATGGACCTCTGAGAACATGGCAAGAGTTGAAAACCACAAAGTCCTTCTGTGGAAGCATATTAGTTACTTAAGAAGCCTTAGCATACAGATTCTTGTACTTGTAGCCACGTTAAAATTTAGTACAATAAAAGTATTAGGCAAACTAGCAATGGACTTTAGAACTAGTTGAGGATTTGCATCACGTTCAAGGAATATTCACTTAATTCTTGACGCATTTCAATCACGCAGAATGGAGTAATATCAACAAATATCACAAGCTCGTCTGAAAATGTTTAAACATTTCACTGTATCCTCTTGGAAATGTTGAATCGTTTACCAAGTCTACTACTCATCCACAAGAGTATTGGCATTGCATCAAACATAGTCAGATGGCCACACTCTTATTTAAGTACCCCATAATGGGTGAGTTAAAGACATGAATTAAGACAATTAGAAGAATATGAACAAAAAATGGTAAGGACTCTACTGTATGATCTTGTCACTGGACGATTAAGAGAGAAATCCGCCTTCCTTCCCTTATTGGTGTTCTTCCCTTTGGAGGAAGAACCGATGTTGAATGAAGGTTAGTTAGCTCTTGACAGAGCTAGCTGAATAAATTCCAGCTAAAGTAACTAATGTTTTTTTTAATGATTTCGATACCTTTATTCATTGATAATTTTGATGTTATATAGGCAAAAAAAGGAAAATAACAATCCATCTAACTAGAACTCCTATTATAGTAGAACTCTATTAAGAAACAAAAACCAAAAAGGATCTTTAAAAAGCTAAATATCCTTATCCAAATACTATCTTAATCTCATCTTCTATTATTTCTGCTGTTTAACTAAATTCTCCAGCCTTCTCCAGCTTATCAGCCGTTACCCAACTTCTTCCCTCTCCTTTGATAAGTTATACCCACAAAAGTATCCTTATCATTACTCCCCTCCTCGACATCGAGCTTGCCTTCAAGCTCAAATTCAGGATAAGCTTGTATAAAAACCTCTAGCTCCTCTCAAGTAGCATCTTCAGCTGAAGAACTTGCCCACTGGATTAGTAACTCCTGATGTCCCTTGTACCACCATGACTTCACCAATTGTTGTAGACGAGGCACAATTTTGCCATCCTGAACTGGTGGTAAGGAGGGAACGTAAGTGGGGGGGATTACCTTTGAACTCCTTTAACAAAGAGATAAGGAAGACATCATGAATATGACTTTCCGGAGGCAATTCCAATCGATAGGTGACAACACCTATTTTTGCCAAGATCTTTTAGGGTCCACAAAATTTAGGAGCAAGCTTGTTATACTTGCATTTTGCAGCACTCCGTTGGCGGTAGGGTTGGAGCTTAAGCCACACCCAAGTCCCTGACTCAAACGACAATTCTTGTCACTTAGTATCATGATAATGCTTCATTCGCTGCTGTGCTTGCACTAAACGCAACCTGACTTCAATCCAAAAGTCATCTCGCTCCTTAAATGCTTAGTCGATTGCCTCGACTCTAGTGCTTCTTTCCACATAAGGTAACAAACGGGGTGGTTCCCTGCTGTAAACCACTTTAAATGGAGTCATATGAAGTGAAGAATGGTAAGAAGTATTATAACAATAATCTACCCACGATAACCAGTCCACCCAAGATTTCAGCCTATCCCCTACGAAACACCTCAAATACATTTCAATTGTTCTATTTACCACCTCCATTTCCGTCGGTTTGAGGGTGATAAGTAGAAGATAAGGTCAACTTAGTAGCACACAAACGAAAAAGCTCCTTCCAAAATAAACTAGTAAAAATTGGATCCTTATCTGATACAATAGATTCGAGAAGACCATGTAGGCAGAGAAGACTTTCAAAGAATACGTGAGCCACACTAAGAGCAGAATAAGGATGAGCGAGAGGCACAAAATGAGCATATTTAGAGAATCTATCCACAATCACTAGTAAGATAGATTTACCTCCCACTTTTGGAAGTCCATCTATGAAATCCATGGAAATATCCGCTCAGAAACTCTTAGGGATTTGTAGGGGGCTGAAGTAGACCTGCTAGGTGAAGGTTCTCCCATTTATTTTGTTGACAAACTAAAGATTTCTGCACAAATTCCTACACGACACCTTTCTTCCCTTTCCAAAAAAAATCTCCCCTCACTCTTTCTAATGTCTTTTCAATCCCCTCGTGTGCCATATTGTGAAAATGGTTAAGGATTATCTGAATTAGCGGTGAATGAGGCAGTAAATACACCCGGTCAGTGTAGAATATCAAGCCGTCTTCCACTCTCCACTCAGTCTTTGTGTGGCCTGCAACAATCTGCTGATATAGGTATTGCAACTCTACCACAGTGGCAACTTCCTCTTTAATTGCGTCAAATAATGCAATTTTCGACTGGGATAAGGCATTCAATTGTCCCTCTTCCTCATTTCTTTGAGATAATGCATCAGCGGTAGCATTAAGTTTCCCTATTTTGTATTCCACCCTGAAATCATAACCAAACAATTTACCCATCCAATGTTGTTGAGGAAAAGTTGTTAATCTCTGTTCTAAGAGAAATTTAAGACTGTAGTGATCAATCTTAATTAGAAATGCCCTCCCCCATAAGTAAGGTCTCCAGTGTGAGATGGCCTTAGCAAGGCCAATTAGCTCTCTTTCATATGCAACAAGTTTGAAGTGGTGGGGGCCAATTTGTGGCTAAAGAAGCCGATAGGATGGTTGTTCTGCTAAAGTACTATTCCAATTCCACATCCAAAAGTATCACACTCCATAAATATCTCTTCAAAGTTGGGTAGTTGTAATATTGGAGCAGTTGCTAAAGCCTTCTTCAAATTATTGAAGGTTGTCTCAGCTTCCTAATTCCAATGGAAGGAATTCTTCTTCAACAAGCTTGTGAGAGGAGTTGCTATTAGCCCATACTCTCGAATAAATTTCCTGTAGTATCTCGCTAAGCCTAGGAATCCCCTTACAGCTTTAATTGAGTATGGTATAGGCCAATCCACCACTGCCTGGATCTTGCTAGCATCAACAGACAAACCTGCACCATGAATTACGTGTCCCAAATATGCCACCTGTTTTTCCCCAAATGAACACTTTGATCTCTTCAAAAATAAGTGGTGAGCAAATAGTGAATCAAAAACTAGTCTAATATGCTACATATATTCTTCTCATGTCCGACTGTAGATTAAAATATCATTAAAAAAACCAAAATGAACCACCTTAGATAAGAATGAAATAACTCATTCATTAGAGCTTGAAAGGTTCATGGAGCATTAGTCAAACCGAAGGGCATAATCAAGAACTCAAAGTGAGCATGATGAGTTCTGAATGCGATCTTCTCCACATCTTCTTTATCCATCCATATTTGGTGATTGCCTAACCTCAAGTCTAACTTAATGAAAAATTTCGCTCCATGTAGTTCGTCCACTTCTCGTCCACCTACTGGAATGAGAAATTTGTCTTTCACCGTTTGATCATTCAATGCATGATAGTCAACACAAAATCTCCATGTTCCTTCCTTCTTTTAGACTAGTAGTACAGGTGAGGAGCATGGGGTTCTACTGGGCCGAATCATACCTTGTTTCAACATCTCAATAGATTGTCTTTTAATCTCTTCCTTTTGCAAAAAAGGGTACCTATACGGTTTCACAACCACTGGTTCTGCCCCCAGAATGAGAGTGATTCAATGGTCACAAGTTCTAATAGGAGGGATGTCGGTCGGGTCTTGAAACAAGGCAAAATTGTCCTTTAGACGTTGGTGCAATTCGACTTGTTCTAGTTGCTGCCCTTGCACTATGTGCAATCCCAACTTAGTGTGTTGCAGCTGCTGCTACCATTGAAAGCTTCTCCCTTCCACATTAAGACTCGTGGTAAGTGCAAAAAAATCCCATATGATAGGGCCAAGTGCTTGTAGCCACTTAATTCCCAAAACTACATCAAATCCACCAAAGGTATAACATAAAGATCAACACAAAATAATTCATTATTAACCTTAAAGGATACCCCTTTGCACATCCCTTGGCTTGGTATTTTTGCTCTGTTGGCTACTGCCACGTTCA
>JANSVA010000002.1:41855233-41871643 GCA_025504915.1 Erythroxylum reticulatum | reverse complement strand
ACTATCCTAATCTAATCTTCTGTTATTTCTCCAGCCTTCTCTAGCTTGTTAGCCATTACCCAACGTCTTCCCTCTCCTTTGATAAGTTCTACCCACAAAAGCATCCTTATCAAAAAACCACTTGTTATAAGTAACTTCCTGCTAGTAGAAATGCAACACCATTTCTGGCTGAGAACTAGAGATGAACTCATCAATGGGAAAACATACACTATGAAGCCTAAAAGGAGTGTGCAAATTGAGCACTGATTTCAATATTTGATGGATGAAAAAAATGGTACTTTTTAGTAAAGACTTCTTAACCAGCCTGTTCCCAATGTCAAACTGCAATGTGAGAGAGTTTGTAGCAGAAATTCATATGCAGTGTCAACATTACAGAATCAATGGAATAAGGTCCAGTCTTATTTCCTTTGACGAGTTTAGAAGGGCCTTAACAATCCCAAGAGACAAACTAGTGACAGATATAAACACGAACTCATAACAAATTTCCTCTACTGCTCACTAGAGTTTGCATATTAGAATGTCAAGCATCCACTCCTACTGGAGATTACAAAACAGCGAATAGAAGACAAGGAAACTGATACAGCAGATACGACCCAATCAGTTAAGCTTATCAAGAATTGGCATAAAGAAAAACCGATGGTCTTCTTTTATTTACCATACAAATAAGATAATATCCGGAATTTTGATTAAGTTACAGGAATAATTAAAGAAATACGTATCAGAATGATACAGCTAATATGTACACACTGATCCAATTAGGCCAATGTTAAGAGATTAGTATGCCAATTAGCAAAACATGGTTCTGCAACTATACATTAACATGTGTTAGCAGGGGAGAGTGGGTGTTCAAATTTACAGGGAAAAAAAAAAAGTTTTCGAACATTAATGCCAAACAGTGATCAAAATAGCAGCTTTAAAGGGTGCCAGTTGCACCTATTCAGTACACATATTAACCAGTGCCTAAGAAACAGTCATGGCCAAGTAGGAAAAGGAAGGATAGACAAAGAGAGGCCTGATGCGATTCCAGAAAATGCTAAACAGTCTTCTATCTGAACAGTTAGATAGTTCTGACTTGAAGATTGTTTAAAATATCCATGATGTAACAAGTTGCTCTACCAACAGAGAAACTGTAATCAATAGAACTCAAAACATACCTACATTTTACCAATAGCTGATAATCTATTACGATTATCACATGACCTGCACATAAGGCATGCAAAATCAAAAAGAGTAACAACCAGAAAACATCCACAGGTTATTGAAAAGGTGATGGTTGATTGTTAGTACAACTGACACTTTCTTCTTCCCCCTTCCACTGAGATCATAAATTCAAACCTAACTCAGACCTACAAAGGCCCAGTGTTAAAGATGCTTCTTCTAAGAACTTCCTACATTAATGTCATAAATGACCTTGCCAGTTAAATGTGTAACCAGTTGACTTTGCTCTTACTCAAAATCTTCAACTAAAACCCACATCAATTATTGTAAAATCGAGCAACAAGAACAATCTACACCCCTAATTATCATTATGGCAATGTTTTCCCTCCTTAAGACTCGTATGAAACTGTAATAACAAGGTATAGGTATGCGATCAAATGATTCAAACCCACGCAAATGCCTAATTAGATTAATTGCGTTAAGTTGTCTGGTCACTTGCAGATAAAAACTGCTTATGTACGACTAAGAAATTGCCATGTAACTAAATAACCTCTACTTGTGCAACCAAAAAAAAAAAAAGCCACCTCCACTTTCTCAACATGGAAAGTACTGCTCTCCTATTGTATACAGGAAAGCATTATCATCAATGAAATGTCGTTATCTTTTTCACACTTGCAAAATGTGTCAGTGAGAGACAGAACTATAAGTTGGTAATGAAAATTTTTAACTACCAGCTTGTGCTAAATTACTTTCCTTAATCATATATACAGACAATAAGATCAGCAGATCACAACTACTTAGCCTATCAAGTGTAGGAACAAAAAACACCAGGACAACCTTCATGACAAATCTTTTGCAGATTTACTTAGAGTCCAAGCAAGACATCGAAGTCAAAAAGGTCACAAACTAAAGCCTCACATAAAAGAAGGTAGGCATTTGAGGACACACAGAGTGAATCAGGTTACTGAAGGTAAACTATAGGTACCATAAGTTACATCACCGCACAGGCTTTAAAGTATAATGAGCTCAAATTACATCGGTAAACTTTGTATCCCACAATCAACATCATAACTTCCACAAGACATCATTGTGTCATTTGATGTATGATAAAAAGTGCAGGACATTATTACTTTATATAAAACAGGCAAGTCACAGCATATTAAACAATTGGAGTTCGAATTAAATATGATCAATTGGTATTTACTCAATTCTAACAGATGGAATTAGAAGGTATAAAAGGAATTTAAAACTCCATATTGTTGTAATGTTTCTGGAATGCCATTATTTCCACACTTGTTAGCATTTTGATAGCTTAGAATTTTATTTTCTAAGTTTTCTGAAACCCAAATATATTGTCAATGGGGGCAGATCCTCTGTCCCCAAATTTATGTACCAACCCTGTCCCATTAAATCCAAACCATCCATTTATGTGGGTCCCACATAAATAAATGGCTTGGATTTAATGGGACAGAGTTGGTACATCATTTTTGGGACAGAGGATTTCATCCCATTGTCAATATTCCTTCCTAGCATGCACGAATTTCAAATTGACCGTATAAGCAACCAACAAAGGGAAACAAACTTAAAATCTAAAAGGAAATTTTCAACTATGTTAGAATGCAAATTATCTACTCACATATTTATACACTCACTC
Source organism: Erythroxylum reticulatum (assembly GCA_025504915.1). NCBI lineage: Eukaryota > Viridiplantae > Streptophyta > Magnoliopsida > Malpighiales > Erythroxylaceae > Erythroxylum > Erythroxylum reticulatum. The sequence goes on along the minus strand of JANSVA010000002.1, from coordinate 41,868,831 downwards.
AATTAAAAAGTACAGATGTGATGAGGGAAACAGTTTCATGAAATAACAGATTTACTGTGCTTTACTTTTATTTAACTTAGTGAAAGTCAAGTATTTAGGCTTGTTCAACATAAAAAGTATCATGAGTGCCCCAATCACCAATCTCCAAACGCAAGCAATTAAGGGGGCCTGTTGTATGGTTGAAGGCGAGGAACAACAACAGGAGCACCTCGAACTTTGTCAAGAGCAAAGCTTACTCTCAATGGTCTACCCATTAACGCCTGCAAACAACAAATCCTTCTAATAAAGCCCAGCATTTTCTACTAAATTGATCAAGAATCCAAACTTTTGGTATTTTATTACCGTGCCATCCATGGCATCTTTTGCACTAGCAGCCTCATCTTCTTTGGAAAAGCTAACAAATCCAAAGCCTCTGGGCCTGCCACTGTCTTTATCATACACTATCCGTACTAAACCACAAGAAATCATCAGCCAAATTGAGAGGGTTAAGAATTAGTAGTTATGTGTAGTTGAGGAAATTCGTCGAATAGGAATGGGGCATCTTAGTAGATTTAGCGTACCTTCGGCTACATCTCCAAAAGAAGAAAAGGCATCTTTGAGAGACTTTTCATCCACCGACCACGACAAACCTTGAGATATGCGAGGAACACAGGTAGAGAATGAGTTGTGAGGGAAAGAGGATGCGGAGAGAGGTATGGACATGCATAATATACCTGCAACGAAGAGCTTGCTGGTATTGTTGGGAACGGTACCACTAAAGGCCCTCTGAGCAATGTAGGCCACACTTCTTGTGTACATAGTCACCGCTTATTCTTGTTAATTTCTCTATATCTGTCTTTGTTGTATGAGTTACTCCATTTTGAACTGCTCGTTCGTATTATTATCTTACCTGGGCACCGGCCGCCTCTGAAATTTGACGCAGATTACACCCCCAAAAGGTCTTCTTTAGTTAAAACATACGCTCTGATGAGAGGTCCAAGAAAGAAACGAAAGGGGATTTTCACCTTCCTCCTTAAGCACTATCATGCATTTGAAGTTTTTTCTTATTCTGAACAGTCTTGCTTCTTTTAACCATAACTTTTTCTCTATACGTTCAAATGACTTGATTCTTGAACTATTGAATTCATAAGACGTTGTTCTACCTCTCCACAAAAATTGGTAAAATTCTGAATTGATTTAAAAAAGATTGATTGAATAAAAATGAGGGAATATGTTAAAATAGCACGAACTGGTGTTGTTTTACTGAACATACTTTAGTATCTTAATTATATTTGGAACTGTAGGATTCCAAATAAGATGATTTTTTTATTGAGAGTAAACTAAAGACATAGAACTACAAATCATCTGAAGAAGTCAAATTTTGAATCAATCTCTAAAATGTTTAAATTCTAAAGAAGTGGAATTTGCAATCTCTAAAATGTTTTGTATTTGTAAATGGCCCAAATGGCTATTGAAATTCTGTTAATTGTATTGTTATGATTGAAAAAGTTTACGAATAAAATAAGTCCGATTTGGTTATCGATTTTCGCATATTTTGATTGTATTTAAAAAAAATTACACTAAGTTTTGACTGACTGAGTGCTCTAGCATGTCACCATCGCGAGTCTCGGACTCAGATATCACTTATGATGTCGAGTACATATCTTGCGGGAGTGGGGTGCTATATTGTAGCTGTCAATGCAAAAGAAATACTGCTTGTTCATGCATTTTTAAACTTCCAAATTATAATAGTTTTCTATTATCTTCATAACTCGGTTTAGCCTAATGTCATTTGCAATCAATTTTTTCTTTTCATTTTAATAATGAACTTTTTTATGATATTACTTTTAATGAAATTGATATTTATAAGTTGCTTCATGTAAGTGTGAATGTTTATTATTTAATAAGATTATTTTTTAGTTAACGGTAAAAATATCATATGAAATAATTGAATTTATTTTGATTGTGTTCCAAACAATGTAATTGAATTCAATTCTAATATTACTGAATCTGTTCTAAATAGTGTAAATTGAATTCAATTCAATTTCATTAATGTAATCGAATCCAATTCGTTAATGAATTCAATTTGAAGATTTCCAAACACCTCGTAAGAAGGAATACTTCTTGTGAAAGATCTGAATTTGTGGTATAGACTACATCGGCTTAGTAGAGGTAAATGGATGTCATGGCTTTTGATGTCTCGAGTAAGTGGGCAATTTTTACACGGTTTTTTATTTTATTTTAGAGATTTTTCTTAAGATGAGAGGGAATTTGTCCTAAAGAAAAGGTAGAGGAGAAATGAACCGGGTTGGATGAGGTCGAAACTTTACTCATGTTTATCTAAGCTTCTCCCTAGTCATTCTTATCAACAATAACTTTACCACTGTCACTGAAAGAGCATATGACTCTAATACCAGTTTGGAACCCTAGCTGGAGGGTTACGGGGACAACAATGAACCAACAACCATGTAATAGAACAAACCTTTATAAGAGTTCTAAGATACATAACAAAGACTGAAAATTAAGACCCCATGTATGCTAGCCAATACAAAGCCCTTCCTCCTGAACAGGCATAAACTCTAAAGGCTTGCCTTTTAAGGATTTAAGCTAATGAATCCTTCTTATATAACTCATAGCTCAAACAGGATCATAGATTCGATAATTTCTTATGCACATGATCCTTATAAAAAAAAAGTGAAGAGCATACTTCCATCTCTATGTGATGGCGGTAAACTTATTGAAGACTTAAGCTTTTAGGCCCCAGAGAGAGAGAGATTTTAGAGAGACATCGTATGGAAACATAATTTTTATTGATCTAATGAAGCTTGTTACAACAAAAGAGGTTCATTGCTTATATAGGCAAACGAGGTGATAACAAGACAAACATATATGGATAAGAACAAAGTCTTATCACCCTAAATAAATAAGAATAACATCGCATCAACTATTGTAGATAAAAACAATGTTACATCACCCGTTTTAGATAAGAACGAAGTCATGTCACATAATAAATAGATAAGAACGATGTCCCATTAAAAAACTCTTAAATATAAAGATACATAATTTTAAATAAAGGTCCCACTGTAAAAGGTGAAATCCTAATCATCATTCTTATCGGATAGGTTTTTGTCACGATTGCAAATTTAACAGGAAAGCTCCTCCACTTGTGTTGTCAATATCATCACTGTTTGTTTTTTGCTATTTACTAAGGCTTGCTTCCTCTATGCTTAAAATTTTTAAAATTTTGTTGCGCTCCTCTTCATCAATGATAGGAATGTCATCGTCAACATTTTTGGCATCTTGGAAGGAGAAGGCTAGATTTTGAGATGGCCCCGCAGTGTCAATCTCTAAGTCTATTGGGCTATTCGGAACATCAAATTATGACATTTCAGGTTCTTCAAGAACGAATTCTCTTAGGTAAGGTCCAATAGATGAAGAGATAGCAAGTGGTGCATGCATAGAAAAATGATTTATGTCCTTAAGAAAACCCTGAAGGCTTTTAAGGACATTTGCCTTACACCTTGGACATTGGAATGAGGTGTGCTGGAAGAACACCTGATTCTTATAGTAAATTGCTCCATTATGTGCGATGTTGTATAGTCAGTGAAGAGTAAAGAAGCGTTGGGTGGATTGCTTCTTTAACGAAGTCTCCCATAATTTGTGAATGACTTGGAGAGCTGCATCTATTGCACCAATGGTTGGCACCACTTAAGAAAAGTCCACAAAAGGGAACTTTCATTCTCTCTATCACACAAGTGCTAATAGACTTGTAAGGGAGGAAGGGTGATAGCACATGCATAGAGGGTATAGAGTGCCCATAAGCACCACAATGCATTTTCTGAGAGCGGGCCATTGATGAAAAACATAATGAGGTATGGAGCTTGTATTTTGTGATAAAAGGGAAGAACTTCTTTGTTTTTGTTGTGATAGGCAAGTCAACCATTGAGAGTAGGAGAGGAATATTTCTAGAGGAAGTGATAAGGTTGATACGCTTTTAAGGTCGAGAGAGGAAATTAGCTAGGATATGTTATGGTGGCCTTTGATTTGGTGAACTGTGAATTTATATCAAGAGAACCAATCTTTCCATCAAAGTAATTGGCTTTCTGGCAGTTGTTTTTGGTTTGGATCTAGTAACTTCGGAAAGGACGTATTGTCCATTTCTACTGTAAAACGAATAAGGTTGAGATGAAAATTGAACTTTTTATACTTCTTTTGATTTCCAGAACCTCTTTGTAGATTGCATGATAATGCCTTTCCGAAGGTTTAAATTATTTGCTCACATGTTCACAGTATAACCTTTTTCCCTTTATATCCTCTATTAAGATTGCTCTTTAGAAATCTTCACTAGCATCAGTCTACAATATTCTTCTTCCTTCATCAGGAATCTTCGGTGGAGGTGGATGCTGACTGATTTTCTTTAATTGCTTAATTATCTTTGTCTAGTATGAGCCCCAAAGAGGTGGCTTTTTCTTCAATAGTTTTGATAGTTGGCTAACATATTATGACATACAAGGGATAAAATTCCTAATGTAATTCATGGTTCCCAAAAACTATTGGATCTATAAGAAGGTTCACCAGCTATATATGGCAAGGCTGGTAGAATCCATTATGGAACTTTATACCTAAAAAGTTCCTTCATCAGGAATCTTCAGTAGAGGTGGACGCTGACCGATCTTCTTTAATTGCTTGACTGTCTTTATCTGGTATAGGCCCCAAGGAGGTGGCTTTTTTTCAATAGTTTTGATAGTTGACTAACATATTATAATATACAAGGGATAAAATCCCTAATGTAATTCACGGTTCCCAAAAACTATTGGATCTATTCAACAATTAGATTCGTATCTGATAAGCTTAATAGTTCACCAGCTATATATGGCAAGGCTGGTAGAATCCATTATGGAACTTTATACCCAAAAAGTCAATATGGGCTTAACTAATTTGGCTTTTACGGGCTGAGAGCATAATCCTATATTTCTTTGTGAGATCCAAAAAGTTGTTGCATTAAGGCTTTATACTTTAGCTAGGTATGAGAGTAAGGCAGAATATCATTAATGTAAATTAGAGCACTGGATAATATATAGTCATAGATTATTGTCATGGCTCTTTGGAGCAATGATGAGGCAACTTTTAATCCAAATGACATGATTGTCCTTTGGTATTAGGCATTAGGAATGCATAATGTTGTTTTGTGCTGATCTTTTAGATCAATACTCAATTACCAAAATCCAACTTTTAAATCGAGCTTTGATAATATTTTACCTTCTTTCAAAAATAGCACCTGTATATTGATCTTGAGGAGAGGAAAATTATCATCTTGAAGGAAATGGTTTAAAGGCTTGTAATCAATAATTAACCTCTTTTTTTCCTTTATTTTTTTCTACTCTTTTTTTCACTTAAAAAGCTTGACATGCACAATTTGATTTGATTGGCTCTATCAATCATTGTTTCAAAAGTATAGCATATTCTTCTTATGTCATCTTTAATTCATTTGAATTCATTCCCTGATGTGTGGCCTTTGTTTGATTGATGTCATCATTCTTTTTAGATGACAACTGGATATAGAATTCTGAATTATGCCATAATGGGTATGGCTGATTGAATTGGTCATGGCTTTCTGGGCAATACTATAAAAGTTGATCTTTGATATCCTTATATCCAGAATGGATGTCTTGTAGTTTGAACATGTTATGGTCTTCAGTGTACTCACGAAAATCTTATTTGTAACAAATCTCTTTTGGCAAGATTTGTAACTTTTCTACTTGGCAATGGACATCCATCCCAATAAGTATGTTAGGACTAGGAAGGTTACTTCGTAATATTTTTGTCCAAATAATACAACTTGGGAAGAACTTTATCCTAATCTTTATATTGTGATAAGATCTATCTTGAAGGACATTTGTTGTAATAAAATATTCCTCATAGGGTTGCCATTCTTCTATAGGAAGAATATGCGGTTTCATTACACTTCTACAAAAGCCTGTGTCTATATAACCGATAGCTAGGATTGGTCTGGGATACTTTTCTAGAAGCAATTGAAGCTTGACATATGGTCTTGTGACTACTAGTTTTCTGGACTCCAGTTTGAAACACGCTTATCTCACTATATATATAGGTTCGTCATCTGGTTTTTCAAGAGAAGAGATGTCATCATTAAAAGACTAACTGTCAATAATTGCAAATAGAGTCTCTTCATCTTCACTTAATTGTTCTTCAAAAAGAGACTCTGATGTCCTCATCATCCCCAATAAGCATCACATAATCTATGGACTGTAGGATCTTCATATCCTTTTTTGGATTTTTTTGGGTAGTCTTTTACATAATGGTCGGGTTTTCATAAAAGTAACACTAGGTTAGCTTTCTAACATCAAAAGCACGTCATTTAAAGAATCTTATTCTCTTTTTTTCCCTTCAGATGAAAGGATAAGTTCTTAACGTCTTTCTTTTAAAGTGTTTTTCCCATTTTGTGTTGTATGCAAATTTCTTCATACCTTTGCATTTGATTTTTAAGTATGACTTCTTACATACCTGTTTGAGTTGAGGTCCACCTTTCAGCATAATTTTGAAGGACTTATGTTGCTCACATAATGTATCCAATATCACTAAAGCTAATTGGTAGATTTCTCCAAGAGAGACTTTAGACATGTCTATGTAAACAGAATTGATAGTTCTTTGTAATTTAGATTGTAACTCACAAGGAAGGAAAGTAATGAATGTGTACCGAAGATTCACATTATTGAAGCCATTGAGCACGTAGTATTTTTTAGATATTCTTCAGAAATGCATTTGTAAATCCTTTTGGTTAATAGAGCAACACTTTATTCCAAAGTACTCATGTCTGCTTTATCGACCAATGAGTTTGAAATCACCAATGAAATATTTATAGATCATTCCTAATAGGGACCTGACTTGTGTCAATTATAAGACTTGCTTGCGCTTGTATTCACTAAGGCTTTGGAACCATTCTCTTAAAAATTCCCCCAATTGTGATACAAATTATGTCATGATATCTTTAAGAGACATATCTAGCCTTCTCATTTGAAGATCTATCTAAACTCATGCAATCAATCTCTCCATTTTTGTTTATGGGACATCATTAAAAGTGAACCACGGACCTGAAGTAGGTTCGTAGACAGGGGTTGCTTGAGGATAGACTAGTCAATGTCATCAATCTCAGGTTCGACTTCTGTGTATGGTTGAGAAAAGTTTGGAACAACCATCATCATTTGTGATATCTGGATAAGATCTGCAAACTATTCTAAGCTTTTTGAATTTTTCGTAAAAGAATCGGAGTCTTGACTATTAGTTTGGTTGTCAAAGCTATTCAGTATTGGTTGAAAGGTAGCTATGAATTCTTAGTTAGGTATTAGTTCTTTTGGTGTGTTTGAGGAAGGTCTTTCTTTGGTGGAGAAGGTGCTAATGCAAATGAATTGTTTAAAAGTTGACGGAATGCTTCGTGCTGGAGGGTTTGGTTTTGATGGTTTTGTAAAGGTATGTCTAAACAACAAATAAGACAATTTGAAGATTTTTTTGCAGTCAGTAGCATATGGATATGATAGGGTGTTATAGGTGGGTCGTGTGGCTGGAAATGTCGAGGGATATGGACTATATACAACTTCAGCATGTTCTTTAACCATATCTGACTCAATTCTTTTCAGTTTTTCTCGAACCTTTTGAAGTTCTCTTCTTTTGTAGAGAACTCTGGGCCACAATAATGTTGGTCGATGTATCTTCTCATATCTGAATCAAGTTGGGCAACTTGATTGATCATTCATTGATATAATTGCTTCACTTGGAAATATATGACATTAACTTTTGAATTTAGTCCTTGTGTCTATTGAGACAAATCATCGAGTTTTGAATCAATTCTTTGAAGGACATTGTTTATGCCATAACATTTTGTGTCTGCTAATTGAGAACTTGTTTTACTGGAGAAACAGGTACATGATTACCATGTGAATTGATACCTATAAATCTTTAGTACGACTTTAGAGATACTTCAGTGGGTTTATTGGTGTGAGCTTCCAAGGGTGGAAAATCTTCCTCATATGATCTCATTATTATACAAGGTATTAGTTTGGGGTTCTCCTTGGGGATTAAAGGTACAAAACATCTTGCTTGGATTAAATACTCTTTCCTAACTTCTTTCAGCAGTTTATAGAGATTCCTTGGTCTAGGCTTAGGATTTCTAAGACCAATTCAAGGCCTCGAATTGTCATCGTCATCATGTTTGGGTTAGATCCTCTTTGATGGTTGGCATAAAGATTTCAATTTTCTACTAGGCTCCTCTCTTAAGTGAGGAACATAAACATCATCATCGCTATCAGAGTCATCATCCATTCAACATTCACAGTTTGAATCACACGTAGATGGATCTGCATCCTAGATGAAATGGCCATTAACATGGCTGACCTATATCTTATGTCCATCAAGGTGGACAAAATGAATTGGACGGTCATCAATGCCTTCTTCATGAGAAAAGGCTGGGCTAATCATCATGATCGGGCCAGAAAAGGCTCTAGATGATTCCGGGTGTTCTTCTCCAAACTTGCTAAAAACAGACTTTAGTGTTTTGTCCTTCAAGCTTCTCAAAATAGGTGGAGTAGTAGTTTGAATGGAGCGTCGATGAGAAGTATGAAACTCTTTTTCATAATTTGTGATCCACTCCATAGGCACCATCTTTGCCACTTGTTGTGATGGCAACTATCATAGAATTGATATGATAGTTGTCTCATTTTAAGACCTGTCTGTTACCATATAGAGAGCATCACTTATAGAGTTTGAAAATTTTAGTTCTAGAGCATAGTTCTATAGTTTGTAGATGACTTGATGGTGGAGTGTGGCCACAATGACAGTAAGGTCTTGTTCGACTTAGACTATTTGGATTTGGACATTGAACCTTGAAGGGAGTGTCGAATCATCAAGTTTGATGTTGAAATTTGGAGCGATGGTCATGATTTTATAAGTTTTGTACTTATAATTCAAAAAAAAAAATCTTTTAAACCACATTATTTTATGTTTTCTATTAAAGGAAGCTAAAGTGAAAATTCCTTCTTGAGATATCTATAAGACCATGTTTGGCTTCTTCTTCTTCTACCTTGTGCTAATGCATAAAAAGGTTTTACCTTCTTACATGATTGGTTTAACTAGAAATTTTGTAAAACATTTAGGTCTCGTTTGGTAACCGGTAATTAAGAGGTGGGAATGAAAATACAACCTGCATTCTTAATTTTTAGTTATTTGGTTACTGATAATAGATAAGATAGGGAATGATAAAACTCGAATGAATCTTAAATAATTCCATATTTTTTATTTATGAGGGGTTGGATATATGCTGGAATGAAAAACTGGGAATAAGAGATAAAATATTATTAGAATATTATCAAGTTGTTATCTTGATTATTATCATCAAAAATATATTTTATATTAATTTCTTTAATAATTATTTTGTTTTGTTTTATTGATACTTTTATTCTTATCATAAAATTATTCATAATTATTTAAAAATCAATAATTTTATAAATCATTAAAATTTTTGGATAATTATTTATAAAATATAAAATATTATAATTAACTATGTAAAAAATTATATAATAACTAAATATAAGTAAAAAAATTTAATATTTCTCTCGTATTTATTCAATATAACATATTATTTTTCTTTGTGTTTCGTCTCAAATGAAACTCTTTATTCACTCTCTCTCTCGTTGCTTATCAACATATCTTTCTATGTCAGATTTTATTTTTCTAAAATTTTCTAATTTCTTTATTTTTTGTGATAAATTCGTGTTTTTATTTTCTCAATTATTATTGTATACAAACATGTTCATCATCTTTTAGGAAATCATTGAATTAATTAAAAGAAGAAACCACAAACCATATTCAAATTTCATTTAGGTTTGTATGATAGCTCAAGATATACTCAAAGTCATCTCAATGATCACATGATATTATAATATCTATTTCAGAATTTAATAATACATTATTTTGATTGATTCTTATAAGGATATTATTATCAATATTGCATGTTACTTTATTTAATAATCATTTTGTTTTATTTTATTTCAATTATTTTATATCATAAAATAAGTTCATTATGGTTTTTAAAACTTTATTCTTATAAGAAAAATCATACACAATTATTAAAAATCAATAATTTATTAAATCATTAAAAATTAATTAATTATTAATAATAATAATATTAAATATTAAATTAATTATTTACAAAATCAATCACACAATAATTAAACATAAGTAAAAAAAATTTATTACTATTCTTAATATTTGATACCAAACACGGGTATAACTATTAACTTCAATAATCTCATCCTTCTCATTTATATAACAGACATACATATTCAGTAATTCTATTTCCATTCTGATTCTAACTTTTCATTCTCATTCTCTTTTTTATACTAATATTTATATGACTGGTAATCAAACGAGACCCTTAAATAATTTATTCATTGCCTTTTTTTTCATAAATTGGGTCCTAAGAATTTATTTTACTATGCGGGCTATTTGAGGCCCAATTTCAACTTAATTAATCCTCCTCTACAGGCCCAATTGCATGCCAACTCGGAAAAAGAAAATGCAAAATGAAACCCTAACAGGCCACACTCTTTAGGGTTCGCAGGAGCTCCACCATATGCTAGCTCTTGGAACTTCGGCGGCGTGGTTATTCCCTTAGCCAGTGTGAGTATTCTTTCTCTACACTTGATTGATTTGCATTTAGTTTAGCAATTGAATTGATGCAACCGACAAGAACCAACCAATTTTTCATGTTTAGCGGGTTCGGGTTGATTCGAGGCCCGGCCTGATCGACTAACCCTAGTTCATAAAAGCGAGCCACCTTCTGTTTAAACTTTAGAGCACTCCCTCGTATTTTTTATTCATCTCTTTTCAGAAGCTCTCTTGTTTTGTACCTTTGTTAAAGACTGTACGTGTGTGGTTTTTGCTTTCTAGGTTTTCTGTAGTTTGGCTTTTGGATGATATTTAGTGTTTCGCTGTGCTTATCTGTTTTGTTTTTCATTGTTAGGCAGTGAAAAATGGGAGCCAAATCAAAGAAGGTATCCAAGAACAAATTGAATAAAATTTCGCCTTCTTCTCAATTATCCAATCGTACAAAGGAGGGTGCTTCAGATTTCTTGGTGGGTTTGATTTAATCATACAGAAAGTTTTGTCCTTGTAGTTATTTGTTGGAGGATTAGCGTCTTAGTTTTTCATATGCCTGAAAATTATAATTTTGTATAAAAAAAAAGCCACTAGAAGCAGGGCCTGGACAAAAGCTTTCCCAGCCACAAGAGTCGAAAATTGGTGCAACTGTGTTATACATCGGTCGAATACCTCATGGGTTTTACGAAAAGGAAATGCAAGGTAAAGTTTTCTACTTTCTATGTATTTCCTAAATTTGATTAGAATGTTTGCTTTGGTTTTTGCTTTTTATTCGAGGATCTTATTATTTGGAATTCTTCTTCTGATGCTTATCTATTTGTGCCTTTTCGCAGCATTCTTTTCGCAATTTGGTAAGGTGAAGAGACTGAGAATTGCACGCAACAAGAAGGTTAGAGCCGCCAGTCCTTTCTTTTTTAATGGTTCTACCCGGTTTTTGATTTCTTATTTGCACGTGTTTGTAGATTTTGAAGGCTTATATACACGTTTCAGTCAACTTTTTTAAGCAGTAGTTGTTTTGTTTCTGGGCTTTATGTGGAAGTTAAACCATTTTAAGGTAATTTTGTGTCATGAATCGATGTCTCCGTAATGTGTTTTCTTGCTCTAGTTTCAGAGGAAATATATTCCCTTCCTGGCATATCACGTTTCAGTCAACTTTTTTAAGCGGTAGTTGTTTTGTTTCTGGGCTTTATGTGGAAGTTAAACCATTTTAAGGTAATTTTGTGGCATGAATCGATGTCTCCGTAATGTGTTTTCTTGTTCTACTTCCAGAGGAAATAATTCCAAGCTTTTAGGTTTCATATTAACAGAAATTGTTTAAACTTACCCCATTTAAGACTTAAATGCTGAAGGGTAGACTAAAGACCTATTAATTGAGCAGATTCTGTTTCTGCATGGTAGTTCTTGCGTAGAAATGGTCGGTCTCATCCGTCGCCAACCTGGTAGGAAAATTTAATTCTGGTTTATGTTTCATGTGGAGTCTACATTTCAATGTCATGATAGGTTGTGATAATGTAATTTTTCAAAAATCAAATTCTATGATTTGATCTTACTTTATATGTTCATAATAAAACAGGAAATTTAGAGTGGATTCACCTTGAATAGTGGGAAAAATTATGTATGCAAGTGTTTTTATGCCCCTGTTGTTTGTGTACCCTATCTCACATCATATACTGATTAAGTGTTGGTAAAATGAGTTCATTATATCACTTTCAAGTGCCCATTATGTGAGTAAAATGGTTATTACTAGTTCTTATTCTTCTGTCACCTTGTTGTTAACAGACCGGAAAGTCGAAGCATTTTGGATTCATCGAATTTGAAGATCCTGAGGTTTTCTTAACTCACTTTAGTGTTTAATATCTTGCAAAGCCTACCATTTTGGTTACCGAAAGGACTCTTCTTGTGACATGCAGGTGGCTGAAGTTGTAGCTGATTGTATGCATAATTATCTGTTGTTTGAGCACCTACTACAAGTCCATCTCATCCCCCCTGAACATGTTCATCCAAAGCTGTAATTGATCTATACTTGTTATATGCCTCCTTTGTTCATCACTGTAGCATTAACAAAGTAGATCATTTTCCTGAAACTGTGATAAATTGTGAACTTTCACCAGTACTTAAGCCTGTAAATATATGTTTATAAAACTTTTTATATTCTTAAAAACCAATTTTAGTCAGCTGTTGAGGTTAGATCCTCCAAAGTTCATGGATTTCAGTTTGTTTTTGTGATTATCATACTTGGTTATCTGTTTTTGTGTTTCTTCCTGGATGAATTAGCCAGATGCCAGTTGAAATACACTAGGCCCTTATTAGACTTCTCAAAATGTGTATGGTGAAGACACAATTTAAGGGTATAAATTGACTTGTTATTAGCATCCATTGCCATTAAACTTATCTAAATTAGTATATTGTGAAAATACCCGAATATTGCCAATATCTTCAAGTTATAATAGCCATGATTCAAGGAAGGTCATGCGTACAGTTTCTCTCTCAGAATATAGAGGTTGCTTTTGTTTCCAGCTGGTCCAACTTTTTTCCCCTTACGGTTTTCTGAATAAATAGGTGGAAAGGGTTCGATTATCGAAAGAAACCAGTGGACTGGGTGCAAATTGAACAAAAACGACTGAACAAGGTCAGTAAGAATAATAGATGACATCTCATGACAAATTGTTAATTGGTTCTTAATGGCTTGGGGAAAACTATTTACTAAAATTATTTTTCTGTCACTTGATCATTCAGGAAAGAACTTTGGAAGAGCACAACAAATTGGTGGAGAAGATCATGAAGCGAGATCGGAAGAGGCGGAAAAGAATAGAAGCTGCTGGTATTGATTTTGAGTGCCCAGAAATTGTAAGTCGTTCTTTTTACTAGACTGGATATTGCAAGGATAGTAGGTTGACTACTGGCTGAGAGGAGTATGCTTTTGAAATGATTCTTGTGCAATGCAACTA
>JANSVA010000002.1:41836378-41855133 GCA_025504915.1 Erythroxylum reticulatum | reverse complement strand
TACCAAAAAACTTGGCTGCTACTGAAGTAAGATGCATATAACAAGACAGATAATGGCTCAGCATAACCCTGGCAAATTAGTCTGTATTAAGTATTGATACATACTTCGATTCAGATACCAAAAAACTTGGGTGCTACTGAAATGAAATGCATATAACAAGACAGATCATGGTTCGGTATAAAACCCTGGCAAATGAATCTGTATTGATACATCCAGAACAGATTAACAAATAAACAGAGTTCATTGTCATACAGTTGGTGTCAGCTCATGCTTTTGAGCTAGTTACCTCTCATTTGTATCATACATTGAACTAGAGGAAGTTCAGTCTAAGTTAACCATTTCAGAAAACAATATGACAATTCAACAATCATTAACTATCGGTGTCACCATCATCATCATCCGTCTCGTAGTTATGGCATAATGATTGAAGTACAGTATTAGCATCGCCAGTCTGACTTGCCTCCGCTACTTTATTCTCCTCTACTACGACTCGCTTGCTACTATCAACAAATGCATCTTTCTTTGTGACAGAAATCGTGAACAATGGAGTTCTCAACTTCGGACCTGAACCACTTGATTTTTCTGCAGATAATGCATAAAATTTGTTAATACTGTCATATTAGACATTTCATAAGACTACAACAATTGATAGAACACAACTTTTCCAGCAACAATTTTCAGAAGAAAAAAACTTTACAGAAAGCAATTATCATAAATAAAAGACTAATACAGAGCTTAACATGATCAAATTAATTTTAGTAGAAGCTCAATCCTCAATGCCATGTTGTATAACATGTAAGGAAGATTGCCAAATAATATATTTCTTTCAACCATAATATCCATTCTTGATAGTGTTGGCAATTTATCCCGGACTCAAAGTTAACAAACGAGGCTCAAGTTAATTATATGTTAAGCCAGGCTCGAACTTTTTATTTATTATTTTCATGCATTGAGCTGGACTCCAAGTCAAGAGTTTTGACTTGAGCTCAATGGTCTGCCCAGTCTAAAGCCCAATTATTTTTTAATTAATTTTTTCCAATGAAACAGTGTTTTTTTGGAAGGACTCTTATATCAAAATGGGTCGAGCCCAGGCCCTGTTTTATTTTCAAGCCAAGCCAAGCCCGAATGGGACCAATGCCACCCCTACAAATACATGAATTGGTTAAGCAAGAATGTTCGGTTTACCAAAAAATCATGTCCAACTAAGACATGAAATTTCAATTTTATGATTAAATAGAGATTTTTGTATCTATTTTAGGAATTAGTATTAGGTAACCACTATGGAATAGTGATATAATGTTGTTGTCCCATCGAATAATTGCCGTCGAATGGTGAAAACGAAGGCAACACAAGTGTAGAAACAAAGAGCATATGAAGAAACATACTAGAACGCATACTAATTATTAAAGTTAAAAGTAAGAACATAAAATATAAAACGAAACAGTACAGTGAGGAAATACAAGTAAACTCAACAGCCCACACCAAGACAGGAAACCATTAAAATATTCCAGGGGAATTGCTTGAACGTCACTAACAAAATATTATTGAGTGTAAAAGAGGCCATGAGTTATAGAGTAGATTGACAATGCATTCACAAGTTATAAGAAAGACTAATGCATTTACATGAAAATTTTGAAACTTTAGAGAACAGATCGGGATTAGGACTATATTACATGATAATGATCTCAACTCACACGTGAAGAGTTGCCGCAGGTGCACTATAATTCACAGGTCTAGAGTGTTATTTAGATATACTGAATTGCAAGTATTTTCATATTCTAACCTCAATATCTAAAAACTAGAATTAAACCAGTGGGAAGAACTACCAAGTTATTTTGGCATATTCATTATCCATCTAACCTTATCGTATCACTTGAAGCAGGAAATAGCTTTTAAAGTTTTAAAGCTCAAAGTATCCTTGCTTCATATCACTAACAGTGATCATACAAAAAGCAAAGAAAGATATATATAAACTCCTAGTCAAAATGATCAGATCGGAAAATAGCAGGGAAGAAAGAGTGAGCATACCTCCATTACTTGGACCATCTGATGTGGCTTTTGTTAATGCATCTGTTGGCTTATTTGGCAATTCGTCGTCGATCTTTCTCTTCTGCATTTAAGCAAGTCAGGAAAATGGTTAGCGAACACAATATTCATATCCCAGCAAGGAAAAACAAGCTGATCTACCTTGAGAGCATATTATATTTTGAATACAATAGCTCAGTGTGCAGGATCAAGAGAGATGCCACAAACAATGAAATGGGTATAAAAGATTGATAATATGATAGGTTATTTCCAAGAGACAAATTAAATATAGGTTGCTCTCCCTTTTTCTTTATTATTTCTCTATGTGCTGGCACTATAGCATGCTCATTTAGGATAGTCACCAAAATCAATCATAAACAAAAACAAAATTTATAAGATTGGAAAACCAAATTATGAGAAAGATGATGATAGTTTAGAAAAATCATAAACCCATTATAAAGGGGAAGTCTTTTTTTTTTTATATATAATTCCTTTCAGAACAATGTTAAAAGAATACTGTGAAACAGAAAATATGTTCATTACTAATTTGTTTTTGAAAGGCTCAATATTAACTGGATCTGATAGTTCTTATAGCGTTATTAAGACTTTTCTATAATTCTATTCACATTAGAATAATACTCCTTTCAAATTAAAATAATCCAAAGAAATAGCTCACAAAACGGTAATAAACCAATGCAATAAAAAATCACATTGTTTAAAAATTGCATCATTCTAGGAAAATGTTTTAGGGAAAGCATTATGTTTATCAAAAGACTGTCATAATGGCACATGGCTAGTTCTTAGTTCTCAGTAATACCTGGGCATCTTTTTCTGAACTTTTTTGTTATGCAAAATAAAAGAAAATGAATGTAGTTGTAAGTAGATATACACAAACTAAAGGGCTAGAAGATTATACCTTGAAATTGTTACCTGCTGAAGCACCTTCATCATCAGATTCTTCATCAGAGATTCTTCGTATAACCTCCTCTGGCCTCTGATTAATTGTTAACACAAAGTAAACCATGATAAGAGCCAAAAGAGATTTGGTGCAATGAGTGAGTAACAAAAGAGTATCAAGAAGGCATTTCAATACTAACATGAAATATTGATTTTATAAGAGCTTCATCCTCTTCTTCAAACTTCTTCTCCTGTAAGCACATACAAGAATAAGGATGAGAAAGCCAAGAATGCAAACACCAAAATAAATAACTTAATATGCACATCTTAGTCCATAACCCTCGATCACTTAATTCACAACATAATCCTTACATGTAATTTGATAAAAACTACAGATACTTTCATAGGAATGACATCACACCAAATAGAGTCCTCATATATTCCTAATTTGAAAGAAATCAGGCACCTTCGAGCAACTGGTATAGTACTATCATCTACCCATGCAACTTTGTAAGGATTTGGATGTTTTTCCGTGAGTAAATTCAATCTCTTCACCATGTTCTCAAATACCACATTTATAGTACTTCCTCAATCAGTGATAATAGAAATTCTTTAAGTCCTATACAACTAGGATAGCATATCTAAAATAGAATAACATATACTACTACTACTTCCTATCTAATTAGGAATCCTAACACAATCTAAATTTCAGCCTACTTTGACGTAAACTCAATTCCCAATCCTTATCCCACCAAATTAAAATTTGTGGTTGACTAATCTTTCCTCTTTTATTTCTTTTATACACTTTAATTTCTTTTGCATTAGATTTAGTTCAAACCTTAAAAGTAACTAGAGCTAGGTAATTGGTCACAACAAACATTTTCGTCAATTGATTCAAGAGTATCATGCAAATTTATTCAAGGAGCAATCCTAATTACATAAGATATATTAATTACAACAGAGTACAAAACAAGGAGACCATAAACATCAAGTTTCAAACTTGTTATGCAGCCAATTATAATATCTGGATGAACTATTTCATTCAGCTTACCTTCTCTGCCGCTGTCCGCTGCAATGCTTCAAGCATTGCATCTACACTTACAGTTGCATGTCTAGACTGCAGAACATAAATAAAAGTACATTAGCATACAGTCCTAAACAAAAGGAATAGAATATATCTGTAACTCTTCACTGTCCCATAACCAGTATATTTATATGGGAAAATTAGAAAGCAAATCAGTATAGAAATAAAAAAAAGTTACCTTCATAGACTTCATTTCATCAAGAGCTGCAATAATATCCATCTCCCTCTTAGAATCCAAAGTCCTGTTCTCCAAAGCTTTCATTGCATCTCCCATCTCCTCCGCATTTCTGTTCTTCTCCATTTTATCCATTTCCTGTCAACATTAGGAACAATGTTTAAAATTGCATCATGATGAAGTATAATTCAACTTGGGAAAAGAAACATAAGAGAACGAGTGAAAAGCAATGCAGGACCTCATCCTCAGCTCGCCAGGGTTCAAAATTGCGGGTGGCACCACTCTCAACAATGTAATCTGAATTTTGTGGATCAGTTTTAATGGTGAGCTCAGCAGAGCACTTGGTACACTTGAAATAAAATCTAAATATTTGTATGCCCAGGTATGTCTGCACTTAAATTATTGTTGTTAATTGATGTTGTCATTTAAAGAAAACGAACAGAAAAGAATAAGAAAATAAATACAATGAGAAACTAATACCTCGCCAATAACATCTTCCTTGCGGGAATTGAACTTGGTGCCTTTGTAAATGTAATTACCGCAGGTATTGCATCGGATGCTCATGGGAAGCATCATCCTTACTTTAATCTGTTGGTTCTTTGGTCTCCTGACTCTAGGCAACTTTGACGGGTCGAAGTCAGGTGGATAATACTTGTTGAGTACTTTCCTTTCTCCCATTTCTTCTACCTAGCGACTACTGAATTATCATATAACAAGCAAGTCAATTACAGAACCTGTACGGTTCAATCAAGATCACAATTAAGAAAATAAAGAAGGCCAAAGGCCAACCAGGAACAAAATTATAACAATCACAGCAGAAGCAATTAACAATATCTCAAAGAAAAGCTTCATTGGAACATAAAAGACCCAATCATCCATAACGACCGTAGAAAGATACAAACATAAATTTCATAAAAATTCAAGTACCAACACATAATCTTGAGGGAAATGGATTAACCATTAAAACCGTCATTGAAGGCGACCGCCTAGATTGAAACTACAAACTGGAAAGCCCCAGAAGGATAGGGAAACTTTTATGAAATCTGCTAGCAGTATTTCACCACAAATTGAAATAAATAAATAAAAATAGCAAACAAACATTCCTTCTCTGTCAGGCTTTAATTTCCTCCCCGTCATCCTTATGGAATAATATGCATGACAAATTCAATCCACAGCAAGGATATAACAAGACAAAACAAAATTCCAAACTAACAGTGATAGAGAGGCGGCTAGATCAGCGACAAACCAGGGAAATAAATCCAGGTGAGACTTGTGATGATGACAGCGAACGCGAGAGAGAGTCAGTGACAGAGAGAACCAGAAACAGACGCGAGAATGAAATAGGTTAGAACCAGGCGACGCGAAGACGAAGGTTGGTAATAATTAGTAGAGCAGGTCCAGGAAACACTTCCGGAAGGGCCTACATGAATTTATTACTATTATTGAATATTAATTTATTAAACGTTATTTAAAATGCTTAAATGTATAAATTATTATATATACCTTAAATAATGTATTATCCGATACTATTTTTTAATCCTGCTCTACTTCATCTCAGCCATATATTTATGTGCCTATTCTATCAATATATACAAGACCCACATAAATATATAACTGAGATAAAATATAACAGGATAAGACCCACATAAATATATAACTGAGATAAAATATAACAGGATTAGAACAGAGTAGAAGATACAAAAGATCACGTCCCATATGTATTGACTGAGTAGGAACATGATAAATAGCATAGAGGATCTCATCCAAGGTCTAGAGATTTTGGATTAGTTAGTTTTTCCAAAGAAGATGAGGCTGCTAGTGCAAAAGATGTCATGGATGGCACAATTTTTTTTTCTTTTTGATTTAGCCGTAGCTACGAGGTATCTTAGGAAGGTCTTAATTATGAGAACGACATCTTGAAGCCATCCACACTCAGAATAATTCTTGCTCACACTGGGTCAGTCCGTAAGAGGTAAAGTATTGGCCAAACTGGTCACTCAATTTTTAAGCCTCGAATTTAAGACCTCTGGTTAAAGGATGAGAGTGCTTAACCACTCATACCAATCAATTTGGTTGCAAGGTAATTAAACATCAAAAGTGAGTAGAAAATGATGGGCTTTATTAGAAGGACTTGTTGTTTGCAGACGGTAATAGGTAGACCATTGAGAATAAGCTTTGCTCTTACAAGTTTGAGGTTGATCGAGCCTCGAGTTCAAACTGTCTAGGCTTGGTCTTACCTAAAGCTCAATATTCTGTGAGCCTGAGGTTCGATCTTGCCTAAAGCTCAATATTTTGAAATAAAACGATATCATTTGCTAAAAATAACGTCATTTTATACTTATTTAAAAATATTGTTCGGTTGAGTCTGACCAGCTCCGAACCTATTACTATCTCTAAAAGTGCTCCTATTGTTATCCCTCCATGTAAATTGTAATTGAGCCCAAGACTAGCTTGAACTAAACTCAATAGAGTCAAACTAGGGTTGATCGGGCCGACCTAAGGCTCTACGTTAAAAACGATATTATTTTATTTTTTAATTAAAAAATTAGTCGGCCAAGCTCAAGATACCTTAAGCCTGGTTGGACTCAGGCTTAAGCTCAGGTCCAACTTAACCCATTATCATTCCTAACCTTTTGCCTTCATCCATATAACACGTCGCCTTAATTGCTTGCAATTGGAGCTTGGCAACGAGCCCGACCCATTGCCATTTTTAGTCCTCACCTTTGGAGATTGGTCACTTGCTCAACTCATTCTCATCTCTAATCCCTCACCTTAATTGCCTGAGTTTGGAGATTGGTGATTAATTTTTATGTTAGAATAAGCCTAAAGACTTAGACTTTCCCCAAGTTGAATACAAGTAAAGCAAGGTAAATCTATTGTTTCAATGAAATGTTTCCTGAGTAGACAATTTGCATCATAGCATGCCTTTCAGATTTTAAGCTTGTCTCTCTTTGTTGGTTGCTTATTCGGTTAATTTGCAATTCGACCGTGCTAAGGAGGAATTCTTCTAAAATTTGCATCGAATCGAACTTCTTATTGACAATATAAGTGAATTTCGAAAAATTAGGAAATAGAATGCTAAAAAGTGTGGAATGAATCAGAAATTCCATGGCTAGAAAGCAAGCAAGTCTCTGCATGATTATGCTTTCACATGATCAAAGCTCATATAAATACCGTTATGAATTTTATTTGCAATAGCAACTGTACAACAAAAAGAGAGGAGACAACCACTAGAACTAACTTGGAGAAAAGCTACAGCATCCAATCACGTTGTCAGATGGACAAAGAAACTATAAGGAACAAGGAACAAAAGCTGACGTAACATTAGGACGAGCACTCTATAAGGAACAAGGTCCAAAAGCTGACGTAACATCAGGACAAGCACTAACTTAAGGAACAAGGACCAAAAGCTGACGTAACATTAGTACAAGCACTCTATAAGGAACAAGGACCAAAAGCTGACGTAACATTAGGACAAGCACTAACTTATTCTATAATGGAATACCAGGGAAGTTGAAAAAAAAGCTAATGACCATCGAAGTTAGAAACGAAACTCTGTGAAAAACTAAACTCCAGGACAAGAAGCTATATCAAACTAATAAGGAAATAGGGCTCTTATTCCCTGTTACCAAATCTCTTTGAGATGATGGGGCGGACATCATCAGAATCAGCCAACATCTCTAAGAAAGGAAGTAATGAAATTAGAGCACAATCAGATGGATCACTATACCAACTCTTAATAGGGATCCCATTATTCTCTTGCAACTTGAAAACCTGTAACCAAAGAAAGAGAGCATAAGATTAGTGAACTTAGGTCATAACCAAAATGCAAAGTAAAAAGAAAACATATTCTTGGTTAGATTAGAAATGAAAAGAAACATATTAGTTCGTTTCCTTTCATCTGGGAGGTAAAGCTATTAAACTGCTTTCCCCATATCTATATTATCAGCTGTCTGGTATGGTTGGCAGCCAAGCCAAATATGCTTGCATATAACTAACCTCTATGTTACTTTGAAACATAAAGCAAGACGCTAATAGTCTGCAAATGACAGAGACTGCAGATTCCAATATCAACCCATGATTAGATCCCAAAGTCTTAACCTCAACAAAATGAATCAGAAATTCCGTGACAATTTAAATGCAAAACCATCCACTATTCCATCAGGATTGGAGAATGAAAAATCCAGACTACAATGTTACGGATATACCCGGTAGAGTGGTCCAACTAATTTTGTAAACAAGTTCAAGTAGTTCTACATAACAGACTGTGTGCAGCATTTTAAAGCAGAGGAATAGGATGCAAGAAAGAGTACTCAAAATGTGACATCAAAACAACTGGAAAGTTACAAACCTGTGGTGAATTATCAATTATAGCAACCTTTGCAAGATCAACACCTAAAACTGTCAAATCTTTTGTGTAAGTTCCATCTGAAAAAATGCATGATTCACGATAAAATCGCCGAGATATTAGCTTCCCATCTGGATCCAATATGTCTAAGAGTTGCCCAGCATATATGCTTTGACTAGCTGTAAAGATAACAACTTCAAATATCTCTGCAACTCTCTCCAAGAATGTGTGGAGGTAAGGCCTCTGCTTTACATAGACAATGTGCTCTTTCATGTCGAAGAATACGGTAAAGGTGAAGTCCGCATCATCAGAATGTTCCAAGGTAGAGTGAACAAGTGTTTCTGCAGAAAGCAAATAAGTAAAGCAACATATAAATAAAAGAGAAATCATATGACCCAAATCTTGGATCCTACCGCAAGAAATGAAAAGTGAGCATAATGACTTCGGAAGAAGATACACCAAGAAAAATAATGATAAACCAAATTAGATGGTTCCCAGCCACATAATGACATAATGGTATGAAGATCCTTCACATCACACCTTAAATACATTGTAATCCAAGTTTTAGGTGTGTCTTTGTATATGCCAAAATAAACATGGTCGGTTACAAAAATTTGAAACCCACTGACAAGTGCTGGTTGCCACTGCAGTGTCAAATTATTAATTTTAACCTATTAATCAGTATTCAATCTGGTCATCTCATAATTATTTTATCCCAAGTCAACTACAGGACCAATGTAAATCTAACAAGTTTCCTTATGAATACCAGAAACAGTACAATTAAAACAATGAAGAATCAACCTTTACTGAATCATTACATTTATATCATACGAATATTAAGTTAATGTGAAAGAAGAGAATATTTGTTCAGAAAGAAAGCAAATGCTTAAATTTCTCACCATCCAGATCAAGTACCAGAGTTGTAGACCTCCTTCTCAAGGAGTCCTTAGGGAGTGTTGTGGGATGAAAGTTTGATACCACATCTGACAATTCTGGTTGACTTTTTATGAACGACTGAGGATCAAAATCATCAACTTGATCTAAGTCAGTACCTAGATCAGCCTCCTGGTTGTAAGACTTTATTTGATTGATAGCTAGGTATAAGCTAGAACTATCAGGGTCTATGATTGCTGGTTCCCATGTTTCTGTATCATTTGAACAAGTCATTTTGGCAGTATCCTCAAGATATGGAAGCATTATGCACTCTTCGCCCATGTCAAACATGTTTGGTTCTGTACACTTGTAATCAGGAAAAGGATTTGTCTTGGTGATATCATCAACAATGTTTCCATCAAAGGATAAATCGGTAATAATCATGTCACAGATGAAAAAATCTGATACATTGCAAGTTTGAAAATCTGATGTTTTTGTGTCATCATCAGCTCCATAAGCTTTTATCCCTGGCACATTAAGATCGTTGTTGCTTCCTATCAAAAATAGACAAATAAGCATATTGGATATCTTCAGGATTAAATTTAACTTGAATCTTTTAGAGCTTTATATGTTTCACAATCCCTCTGCTTCAGCAGAATTTGATTAGCATTGACCAGTGTAACTTCACACAGTTGACACAGAAATATCAAGCTATTGGCCAAGCTGAGTAATAAGTGAAGAAGGGGATTATAATTTACAAATCTGCATCACACTTTTAAATATGTCCATCTACAATATCTCTCATACCCCAGCGTTCAATCTTCAACCAATCAAACATTGTCCACGATCAAGTCTTGGATAGTTAAAATTAGAAAACTAGCCAAACAGGAACACCAACAAGCCTTCAACAAGAATACAGTTCCCATGAAAATGTAAATACAATATGTAAACTCAAAAAGTAAGTTATGAATTGTCATGATAACATTAAAAAAGGTAATATGCACCCTGAGCTGGTCAACATTTTTTTGGTAGTGATAAGCTAAATTAATTCCCATATACAGTTTAATAGTATGCACATTAAGATATAAGTATCGTTCATACCTGAATCATCTATATTTAGCACACTGTGGACTTCAGCAGGCTCCAAATAAGGGGAGAAAATTGTTTCCAAGTTTGATGTGCAATTAACAGACCCCTGCAAGTCAATGAGCCATCACGTATAAGCAACCATCAAGTATTTAGTAACATGATTGCTTTGCCATAGAAAGCATTTCCAAAAAATAGATCAAAGATAGAAATCAATGATATGTAATAAAGGAAATTTTGATGACCTTGCTTTATAGTCAGTGAACAATAGTGGCAAGTGAGACTACAATTTAGACCATTATTTACTTCATGAAATAAAAGGAAGCATAAACTTGGGAATATGCTTCTTCTCCTCAACAATATTTTCATGACCCTTTCTGTACTTATCATGGACAAGATAAACTCTTCTCATTCTGAAGAAGTTCAAAAGTAGTTGATAGATGCCCATTTCCAGCACACATAAGATTGAGAAATACTGATATTATCTTATGTTATGATCTGTTTGGATTGTAATAAATAGAAAAGGAAGCATAAATAAAACCAAAGGCTCAATGTTCAGATTCTTATTGAATAATGGTCTAGCCTCTATTATGGTCTATGGACAAAACAGTAATTGGAAAATCAAAATTACACAAGAATTGATGCACGTAATCCAGAAATTCTCATGGAAAAACAAATGAATAACACCTACAGAAGTTCAAGTAACGTGGTGGAGTTGCAAGGAAGGTATGCTCTCTGAAATTACAAATGAAATAGAACAACAGAATCAATTTAATGAAGGAAAAATAAAAAATAGAAAAAACAAATGCACAGAGCAGTTGAGTTCAAATAATAGGCTTAAAATGGGAGGGGAAATGTTACATTTTCCAACATAAAATATGAACTAAGCAACAGTTATAAATGCCAGTGTGAAAATAAAAACCTTTTTGCATGAATCGTAAGCTTCAATTTCAAATTTCAGGCAAACTGATGATTTCCACTACATATAAGAGGTAAAATGTAACAAAATGGTTTATAAAGCAAAGTAATCATATTCTCATAAGGTGGAATTCATAGAAGAGTTTTTCCCCAAGGGGACGGGAAAAAGTATCAACAAGATAATGTCATTCAAATCTCACCATTCTCCACGTGGTGCAAGAATCTATAGACACTGATGACTGTTTCTGAAACTGAAT
Source organism: Erythroxylum reticulatum (assembly GCA_025504915.1). Classification (NCBI taxonomy): domain Eukaryota; kingdom Viridiplantae; phylum Streptophyta; class Magnoliopsida; order Malpighiales; family Erythroxylaceae; genus Erythroxylum; species Erythroxylum reticulatum. The sequence goes on along the minus strand of JANSVA010000002.1, from coordinate 41,843,470 downwards.
ATCTGCTTCAGTCAGCAATCCTTGATGACAAGTAGCTTTGTCACTTCCATCATTTTGAGTCGGTACATCTATTCTCGAAGAGTCTAGAAAAAAGAAGTGGTTAGATGCATAAATAAGTAAATCCAAATAAAGTCAACTACACAGCACAGATTACAGATACCAACAGAAAAGTACTTGCTGCACACTAAAGTTTCCCGTAAAATGAAAATCAAATTTCACATCTACAACACGTCAACTTGATATCTTTTGAGATGTAAAATCTCCACAAAGGAAAGTTATTCCGTAAAGAAATTGAGATGGAAATAGCCATTGAGGATGCAAGGCCAGTTACAAGTATGGACTTAAAGTTACATAATCTTGCAGGTTCAAAAATACAAACAACATTTGATAGTCTGTCAACTTACCACAACAATCCACACATTTCCGTATGCACAGGTCTGATTCTGGTGTTTGTAGAGAATAGGTAGCATGAGAACATGATTTTTTGGATATTACTCTAGACTTTTGGCACACACCAACTCGATTTGTGTCTATTACAGAAGCTGTGCTTAACTTGGCCTTCATTTGTAATGCTGGCATTTGCTCTGTTCTTGATGTGTGCACCACAATCTCGACTATGAAACATCAGGGGTAAAGTAAAGCCCCTAAACAATTAAAGCACCTGCCGAGACTGTTGTCAGAAAACAAGGAAAAAATTAATCAGAAATAGGAATGAAGAGTTACACAAAATAATGAGGCTTGGCAGAGGAAAAAGGATGGCTGCAAGACAATTGCAGTGGACGAATGAACATGTAAAGACAGGTCAGAGGAACTTCAAAACTAAAGATGTTAGCAGCACCTAGGTGTCCACGTAGGGAATGCAACTGGATGATCAAAAAATAGTTCAAAATTATGGGATTGGAATGGTGATCCAACAGAGAGCATGTGCACAAGTATGAAATGAAAATTTAACTTGTAATCTAATATATTTTAACGTCACTGTTTTAAAGTCCTCATCAACGCTTCCTATGAAATAATTTTTAAAGGGTGATTGCTAATCAGCAAGTTGAGCTGTAACAGGGGAACTTTTAAAGGCAATGTATACATTCTTTGATAAACAGAGAAAACCATGGAAAACAGGAGTAAGCACACCAGGCTCAAGAACATAACAAAACTGAAGCTGGTGAAACAGAATAGAAAAAGAAAAGAGTCCTTAGCGAATGTTCTAGAATCTTAAATTATGGATACTGGATTTACGTCTCCTTTCTATTTCAATTCAAGAGTTCTTATTTGTTTCCACGCCCTAAAGTAAGCTCCACACACACACCATATTATTTTGAATACCTAATGAGGGAATCACCAACTTCAGTCTAAAAACGCGAAACCCAGATTAAAGAAGGCCACGACTCCTCAAGCTCACAAACTCAAGTCAACCTAGAGTTGAACGTAGACAAATACAACCATAACCAGCTAAAGCAACCCAATTAAAACTTGATAAAACACATAAAGAAAATCAAGATCACCCAAAAGAATCACAACAACAAGCAATCCAATTCCAGCATAAAACGAAATCCTCGAAGATAAACCAACTCTATGAAGTGCCGTGAACAGACCCATATACTCAAAATTTTCAGTGGAAGAGATCAACAAGCAATAGCTTCTCATGAGAGACGGAATTCACCTGAAGATGCCGAAGACACGTAAACATACATACCTGTGAAGCTAAAAACTATAACAACATCGTCTCTCTCCCTAACAAGAGCCGTTGTTTTGTATGCTCTTTTCCATACGAAATCATAAAACGAAGACTTTTGTCCACCAACGGTCAGGACTTGGACAGGAGCTTCATGTGGGCACCACTTTTAAGGGGATCGACGGTTGCGGTTGAGTCAATATTGACCTGTAAAATTTTTCCACGTCATCGTTTTACCAGCTCAACCTTACGCGCTGACACGTGCTTGTTAGGGGACAGAGAGAAGAGAGCTCTGCTGTGAAAGAATAATACCAAATTCCCTATTCCTGGGAGTTCACCGGAGGCTCGGGGCCAGGTCCTGGATCCTCAAATTTGTGTATAACTCTGTTTTATTAGATCTAAATTATTTATTTATATAGGACTTATATAAATAAATAGTTTGAATCCAATATGTTAGAGTTGGTATACAAATTTGGAGACAGAAGATTTCATACTCGGAATCTCACACTGACACGGAGCTTGGTTATTAACACGTTGTTGTCAACATATCTATCCAGAAGAGAATTAGTGTTTGTTTGGATCGGCTTATATCAGTACGGTTTTTATTTATAAAATTTTTTTAAAAAGAATTTTTCTAAGATAGAAATTAGTATTTATTTAGATCAGCTTATATTAATAGGACTTTTGTTCGTAGAGTTTATGTTAGTAGAGTTTTTCTAAGAAGTCAGTTGATTGTTTGACTGTTATTTAAAAGAGAAATTTTTTTAGAAAACTTAATATAAAAATAAAAAGTACTTTTAATTTTAAATATATTTTATTTTGTAATAAAAATTATTTATGAATATAAATATTATTTAAAATATATTAAAAACATGCAAAGTATAATATATTAATTATTATATAATTTTAAAGCATATAAAACATAAATAAAAATATATCTAACCAAATCTTTTATATGGACTATAATATAAATAAAATTAATATAAAATATAAATATTAAAATATAAAAAAGTCAAATAATATTATATAAATCTCAAAATAAACGTGAAGATGTATTTGTGAGTTTTGTGAGAATTATGTGTGAAACATAAAGATAAAAGGAACTAAAAAATATACTTATTAATTAATATGAAAAATCTATCTAAAACTTTAAATTTCTCAAAAAGTTGCATTTTAGTTCAAAAAAATCATTTTTATGAAAAAAATTACTTTTAAATTTTACAATTAAATGTTCGGTTTCTTTAAAACAATTTTTACGGTAAAAAAAATACTTATTCACGCTCCAATTCGGAAACCTGAACCGGAAACCTGAACCATAAACAATGAGTGTAGCAGTTACGGTAGATTTAAGAGGTGGAAATGGAGATTCCTGTTAATTAAATGTCTATAGGCCTTTCAGTCTTCCATTTTTCATGTCCTTTCATATTTCTTGCATGTAACCTCCAGACGCAGCGCTGTATAAAAGCTAAGCATGGTTGAAACCCTTCTACAGGTACGTATCTGCAATGGCGATTGACTTCAATCTGAGGCTATGTCTGATGGTGGCTTTCCTGGCATGCAGCTTGGACTACACAGCGAAAGCACGGCCCTTGGGGTCAACTTCAACCCTTGTATCTCGTCTCAAATTGGACGAACAATCACCCAGTTGTTGGGACTCTTTGCTTCAACTCCAGGCATGCACTGGTGAGATCATTCTTTTCTTCATCAATGGCGAAACTCACATTGGCCAGAAATGTTGTGAAGCTATACGCACCATCGGCGAGCATTGCTGGCCTGAACTCATTGACGCACTAGGGTTCACTGTAGAGGAGGGAAACATGCTTGAAGGGTACTGCACTAGCACCGCCTTCGTTGCTCCTCCGTCGCCAACAGTGGTGCCTGTTAATCTTGTTCCTTGAACGGATATATATATATATATATATATGTCAATAAAAATGTCTGCCGCGTTGTGACTACGCATGCAATTGGATTGATATGGTTGCTTTAGTTTTTGTCTTCTAACTTTATTATTTACTAATATATTAATTAATTTAATTTAATTATTCAATTAATTTTAATTTAATTTATAACTAAAATAAATATTTTTGAATTTAATAATTATTTAATATACATATTTTAAACATTAAAATACATATTTTTAATAGTATTTTAACTCATCTTCTAGCCCAATATATTCTATATTCAAATAATTTACATGTTTTAATAAATATTTTAAAAGCATAATAAACAATGTAAATAAGATAATAAATCAAACCAACTATTAAAGATAATAAAATAATTAAAAAATATTATCATCATCATCAATATTCATTTGAATCTCGCACTAATACGGAAAAGTTTGATATTACGTAATCTTATCGTTTCTTAAGTAGTGATGATATTTTCGATAGACTCACGGCAAATGCGACTTAATTTTAAAATATATAAATAATATATTTAAGATTTGAGCTTGTAATACATATTTTGGAAAAAGGGTTTTAGGAAAAAAGGGTTTAGAAAGGCTACATGTTAGGGTTTTAAAAAAGTTTTAAAATGAAATAAGCACTTTAGTACTTTTAGACAATTTCTTTTTTGATTGTTAGTTTTGCAAAGTATTAAGAGATAGAGATTTTGTTTTATATAAAAATAATTTTTCTTTTTTGTTTTCTAATCATTAATTAATATTTTGATTTATTAATTTATAAAATAATCGATTAATTAACAAAAAATTAAAAAAAATTAAATTAGAAAATAAAATAAGAAATTTAATTTAGCAATTTTGAAAATAATCTTTTTATAAGTTAAAAATATAATTAACCTTTTTAGGCCTTTAAGGAATCAAAATTTATGTTTCATACCTTATTTCATTAAATCTTATTCACATATACAATCTACACAAATGTATAAACCTATTCATACCTTATTTTATTAAACCAATTCTTAAGTATACTTTATTAAATCTCATTCACACATATGACCGACACAATTGTGAACCAAACTAGGTAACATCAGATTAGAACAATCTAACAAAGAAGAGAGTTTAGGATGTAGGTTTACACATTTGTGTAGATCTTATATGTGAATGAGATTGAATAAAATAAGGTATGAAACCAATTCATAAGTATACTTTATTAAATCTCATTCACACATATAACCGACTGAACTAAACTAAGTGACATCATATTAGAACACTCTAACAAAGAAGAGAGCTTTGGATGCTCCGACCCGAAAGATTCAGGTGGTGTTATTATTGGTTAGTAATCAATCATATCCTTATACTAGTGTGGTATCCATTTAAATGTAATGAGCTCTTATGTACTTTGTTTACATAATGCATATTTTGCTCTCTTTCTCCCTAACAGCTAAATTTGTACAGCAGTCATTTAATAAACAGAAAACTGCAATTATAACCAGTCCAGAGATAGGATTCCAATCCGGATTGCCAGGCAACCAAGGATTACCGTCTCAATGAAAAATACTATGATGTTCAAATTTGATAAATTTTACTCAAGGAATAACAAAATTGTAGCTCATTCATCTTCCTGGCTCCGCAGCCTAGCCAGCTTGTTGGTAACAACAACATCAAGCTGGGCGGCTCTCTCTACTATCTCTTTCCTTTTCCTGGTTGACACATCATGAGCAATCTCGGCACAGTAAGTCCTGAAGAGCATACGTGAAAGTGACTTGTTAGCATAGAAGATATTCCAGGTTGTAACTATAGACTAATCAATTCAAGGACTATACATGAGTGCATCATCAAAACAGACCTGTTGTGCATCATCAAAACTTCAAGCTCTTTGACATTGTGAACCACAAATTTCTTGAAGCCATTTGGAAGATAATGCCTTGTTTTTTTGTCTGATCCGTAACCAATATTGGGCATCAAAGTACATCCCTTGAACTTTCGCCGGACTCGAGAATCAATACCCTTTGGTCTACGCCAATTGGTCTGTAACAGATGGAAAAGGGAAATCATTATCAACGAGGTGCAAATGCAATAGCAGAACAAATAATTGGAGTGAGAATCTAAATAATTGCTCACTCCATAACGGATGGTACTAAAACCAATAGCAAATCTATTTTCTTAAAAATGAACAATGAATGCAAAAAGGATCGTGTATGCAGAGATACAGTAACAGAAAGCCTGAGAATCCAGCTAACTGTGTCGCAAACTACATGAATTTTGTTTCTGCCCTTCAAACGAAATGTCCAGCTACGTAAATTAGCTAAGTCTGGACATCAGATACCATGGGCAAATAACCCTTTTTTTTTTCCAGTAAAAGTCCAAACCCTCCAAAATCAAAAACCATAAAAGGTTGGATACATAACAACAGTGAAATAAGATCCCAGATAAACATGTATGATACCCAAAAAATTCAAACCAAAATCTGCAACCTCAGCCGAAAGATGGTGAATTTATTCAAATCATCAATAATTAGTCAGCAATATGGAATAATTTGCATCATAGATTGCATCAAATGTAACCAGAAATCAAAATCCTAAAAGAGAAGATATTTTAATAAACAATAGGAAATAGGAGATCAAATGCAACAGAGATCAGATGGTGATGCATGTATATTTTTCATCAGCAAACTGCAGAAAAAAGGTGGATAAGTATCATCACACCTCGTTGCACAGGTCCCATGCTATTGTCTACTTGAAAAAAAACAAACCCACAAACAACCAGAGTTGTTGGTGGACTCTAGATAGAGGTATGAGGTGTGATGATGAAAAGGAAACCTTTTCTATCGACACCACTTTACCTCGTATTTAAAAAGAAAATTTTCAATGTATAGAACATAATTATGTCAATACAATTAGAAGGATCAGATAAAAGGTCGATCTTCATCACCATCCAGCACAACAAATGCAGGTAAGACTGGGTGTCAATAAAGCATCATCATTTCCACTGTTAAACCTTGTATGAAATTTTTAAAAAACTGCAGAACCTGACACTCACAATTAAGTTCAATCAATTACCATAAAAATGGATCAGATAGTCTTGGCTCACCATAATGCTTCAAGAGGAGCAAGTAAGACTGGGTGTCAAAAGCTATCATCATATACATAAGCCTATTATGTTTCTAAAATAAAAGAAGTTAAAATCAGAAACCAAAAAATAAAACGAAAACATACCCTTGGAATCAGATATAAACTGTCAATCACCACCTTGCAAATAGACATTATATATGCAAGTAAGACTGGGGCGACAATTCAATCATCATTTTCCGCTTAAAGTCCATGTAAAAGGCCTAAAAATTCTACACACAAAGTGCCACGATGAACACACCCAAAAAATGAATGGCTTAGATGTACAAAAGTTTCATACTAAATGCATTAAACAAGAGCAGTTGTGAAGTAATATACTTTCACAGAGATCTTGCGGTCGCTCTGGGGACGCTTGAACTTCTTGACTCTCTTCTTGACAATCTTCTTCGACA
>JANSVA010000002.1:41809011-41824103 GCA_025504915.1 Erythroxylum reticulatum | reverse complement strand
AATAATTGATTAATTAAAATAAATAAATAAATAAATATGTTATAATTAATTAATTAATTAATTAATTACGCTATAATTAATTGAAATTAATTAATTAATTAGTTACGATATAATTAATTAAAATATAATTCATTCATTAATTAAAATATTGAATTAAAATATTGTAATTAATTAATGACAATATTTTAATTAATTAATGTATTGCCATTAATTGATTATAATATATTTAATTAATTAAAATATAATTAATTTTTATTTCTTAATTTTTTTACATACCAACTATTATTAATGGTAATAGTAATCATTACTTCTTCTTAACCAATCATCATAATTATAATGATAATATCTATTATCATTCTTCATTATAACCATTCTCATTCTTATTACCATTCTCACATACGAACCAACTGCCCCTTAAGTGTTAAGGATATGTCAACTAAACGGGAAATTAGTTATACTCTTATATAGTCTTGAGAATAAGAAATTGGCCTGATAAATTTTAAGCCAACTGTTGTATTACATGCGTGCAAAATTATGAATATGTAGTTAAAGAAGATACCCTAAAGAAAGGATGACATAAAAGTATGGTATTAGGTAAATATATGGTGGTGGATGTGTTAGGAATAAGTTTGAGTTTAATTAATTTTTATGAATGATTAAAGTCATAATGATGTGTAATAAGGATGTGTTATGTGACATTATATTTCAGATGAGGTATTTACATCAAGATTATAAAGAGTAGTTGGGGTATAGATTAGTTTAGATGTTGGTTATGTTAATCAAAAAGCCCCTGATTATGTTATTAATGTTGATTAAAGATACCAAGGATAAGATGGAAGAGGTTGATAAATGCTAACTAGGATGAGGAGAAGTTAAGGATGATTAATTGACATAAAGTGATATTGTGATGGGTTGTGAAAGTGACCTATAAGGAAAAGATTGTTATGTGAAAAAGGGCAAGGTGATAAGTAAGAAGAGAAGAGGAGATTGGCTATAAGGAAGGAAAAAGTTTAAAGAAAAGTATGACGTTGGTCATTTTATGGCATAGTTAGAAGAAGAATGCAATGTAGACAACGAGGTCTGATGGAAATATGATTAGGTGATAAGTTGGGAGGTTAGAGGTATGAGGAATTATTTATTAATGTGAGAATGTAGATATACTCAAATGGGAACAAATGTCAATTATGGAATTGATAAATAAGGGGGCAGTTGGTTAATAAGAATGAGAATGAATATAGTGAATAATGAAAATAGATATTATCATTATAATTATGTTGGTTGATTAAAATGAAAGAATGATTACCGTTATCATTAGTACTGGTTGGTATATAAAAAATATTGATAAATAAAATTTCGCATTTTAATTAATTAATTGTAACTAATTAATTATTTTTAATTCATTTATAATGCAATTATTTAGTTATATTTTAATTAATTAATTGATTAAAATATTTGAATTAGTTATATTTTAATTAATTAATTATATTTTAATGAATTACAATGTAACTAATTAATTATTAATAATATTTTAATTAATTAATTGCAATATTTAATTAATGAATGAATTATATTTTAATTAATTAATTATATTTTAATGAATTATAATGTAACTAGTTAATTATTTATAATATTTTAATTAATTAATTGCAATATTTTAATTAATGAATGAATTATATTTTCATTAGTTATATTTTAATAAATTATAATGTAACTAAATAATTATTAATAATATTTTAATTAATTAATTGCAATTTTTTAATTAATGAATGAATTATATTTTAATTAGTTATATTTTAGTTAATTAATTGTATTTAATTAATTATTATTAAAAATATATTTTAAAAATAGTCACTACTAAAGAATGTGTTTCATTCCACTACTAAATAGAGGGTATGAAGGATTCTCCGAAAGTGAGATATCAAACTATTACCCCTATATTGATAATTAATTATCAACTATTCACTTTTCATTCCTTACCCATTAATCTCTTTCCAAACCTATCAACTAAGCACCTCTTAAGATTCTTCGGTTAAATAGAACGAAGATGATTGCTATTGAAAACCCATTGGTGATGATGAATATGATTTTAGAGTTGAGGTTATGTAGTAAAAATCTTAAAGGTAAATAATAAATACATCGAAGGATGGTTGTATTGAAGATAAATAATAGATTTGAATGATGAATAATGATATATGGTTGACTAATTGGTGAGATAGTATACACACAAGCAAAGCCCCTTAAATTTTCTATCCCAGTAATACTGGTCCAACTCTGTCTCAATTCATTCTAACCATCTATTTATGTAGAATATAAATGAATGGTTAGAATAAATTGGAACAGAGTTCGGTCAGGGTTACTGGGACAAAGGATCAAGTCCCGAAACAAAGATACAAACCAATGGGAAAAGCTTTAATTCGATGAATTAGAATTAAATTGAGATTTAACTACCATTTTGGTTAATTAATATTGGATAGGCAGAAGGTGATTTATTTAGTTTTTTGGGTACTTTTTTTCCTTTCATGTTATTTTTGTTTTCAGGTATATCCTTTAGTTATATTTTATTTATTTATTTATTGTAATTTTATTTATACAATAATTTAGCGTATCGGTTTTACTTATTTATTTTTTAACTTGCATCATTAATATCTTGTCACATCTGTATGTGAGATTACCGAAAATAACCTCTTTATTATGTAAAAGTAAGATTGTGTATTATCAAATCCTCTCAGATCCCATTTCACTACGAGACTTCGATATATAATAATAATGATGAGGCAGAAAGTGGTTAACTGCTTAAGGAGTACGTTAATTATGATGACAGAGAATGAAAATACATGGATGGATATAGATAAAGGGAATAGATGTGTGGATATATGATGAAGAGATTAGATAGAGATATCTACAGAATGATGATTGATGACGAGTTTGGGTTAGATTAAGATGTAACAATTAAGAGGATAGATAGTGACATCTTTAAAACAACTAGGTAATATTCAAAAAGGAAAGTAAATTGAGATGGAAAGTAAGATAAAAATTTCTAAAAAATTATAATTTTATTTGTATATATATTTTTTGGTATAATAATTTCGTAGTTATCTTATAAAAATTTACATTTCAAGAGTAACGCTTCTAAATTTCGAGGAAGAAATTTTGTTAAGAGAGGGAGAGTTGTGATATCGTCCTATTAATTTATATTTTCTCATATAAAGTGCTTTATTATAATTATTTTGATTCTTAAACTTGAATTTTTAAATAGTTTGCATTTTGGGAATAAATTTGGTTAATTGAAATTTTTAGAGAAATAATGAAAAATAATTGATGTTAGTAAATAAATTGGAAGAAAATGTGTTAGAGATGAAACACGAAGCAATTATTGGGAAAAAAAAAAGACGGGTGGACAAATAAGGACATGGAGTAAAATAAATGGAAGAATGCTCTTTAGGGATGACAATTTGAACCTGGCTTTAGGCCCGAGACGCCAAAGCTCGAGCCTAAGCCTAAGTTCAATCAAGTCCCAATAATTCGAAGATCGACTCGATTTGACTTGATTCATTCAAAAATTTTTAAAAATAAAAAATATCGTTTTATTCAAAATGATGTCGTTTTGTCTATATACATCGAGCTTCAAACCGAACCTAAATAAAAGAGTGCAGACTAAGAATTTACAAATTTTACTTTTGTGACTTATCTATCTTGGTTACCTTTCACTTTGTTGAAGAAAGATGCTTTTGTACTAACTATTATATGATAACAAATTCTTGTAAAAAGAAAATTTTATGCAAGTTAGGAAACAAAGAAGCATATTTAAATTAATGATTATGATTAAAATAGATTGTTCTTATTTGTCAAATATTTTAAATTTTAATAAAAAATAGACTATTAAATACAAAATTAATTGATTTATTTTAGTTTGTAATAATTTATCAATTAATAAATTTGATAAATAAATAAATAAATAATTTTTTAAATAACAAGATATATTAAAGTAAATTGAATTAAAAAATTTAAAAACTAAATCAAAAAATTGGACAGTTCTAAATCTTTATAATTGAACCGACTAAACCGGTTGAATGTTTTAATCATTACTCCCGAGCACCAAAAAAAAGAAATCATATAACCTTTCTTAAACTACCCTGTTTACTTTTAAAAAATAATAGCAACAAAATAGTGATAACTTGTATTATAGAGTTCTTGTACTAACATAAGACATTTATGTTACTCTTGTTTCTCTCGACGCTGTTATGTGAATTGTTTTTGCTTTCTCGATGAGATTACGACTGGGTGTTGTTGTTTATAATATTAGTTTTATTTTAAAAAAATAAGTTAAAATGTTTTGATTTTTAATTTATTATAAACATATTCCAATGGTAAGTTTTCTATTAATAGTAATAACATAACTCATCATCCTGGATTAAAAATTTCTAATCGTGCTACATATAAAATAAATTATTTTAAAATACAAAATTTTTAAATCCCTCCCAAACCATTAGGAATGGCAAAAGGCCCGATCCGTTTGACCCAACTTCGGTCCAAGTTGACCAGGCCACATGTCGAAACTATTCAAGCAGATCAACTCACGGGCCAAGCATGAGCTAGGACTGTCTCAACCGAGCTTCGCTTGTAGCTTGATGGAAAGGTATAAAACGATGTCGTTTTAAAAAATATATATATAAAGATGGGTTAGCCAACTAATGGGTTAGGTCGGATCAAGCTAGGAGCGGCACGGGCCCAGGTCCAGCTCAATGTCATCTCTACAAACCATATTAATAACTTCACTTTTGGGATCTCTTTTTGTTTTTTCTTACAGTTTTTAAATACCATCTTTTAAAATTTCTTTCTGAAGTGTTAAATCGTTTCCTTTTAACACATCCGAATCACTTAAATCTCGTTTCTTTTAATTTATTATTAATACTAACCGCATTTAATTTATTTTATTAAAAGAAAATGAAGAATAAACTCGAACTCTATTTGATAACAATTCTTAACATAAGAAGCCTTTTCGTTGGGTATTTTCTAAGTGTGTGCTGTTTCACCCACTCTTTCGTTAGGTTTCCAATTTTAAATTTCCGTGAAGATTTCATGTCTTACCATTGACCAGGACAACCTTTTACAGCAGATTACGTATAATTAAGATTAAAGCCAAATTCAAAGTAAGCTTCAAATCCAATTAACTTACGTCAACTCTAAATAATTTACCCATAGAAATTTTAATACATCTTTTTTTTTAAGATAACACCGGAAATTATTAAACCTCTCTAAATTTGACGTGATAGCAAGATTTCTACACCGGAATGTTTTTATAAGAATAGACAATATACGTGGTGGAAATAAGTAAGACTTGAAGTACTTCCCCAACAAATTATAACTTTTGTGGTATCAGAGCTCCAGTTACGACTTAGTAATTACCCCATGTTGTGAGTTCAATTAAAAAAACGGAGTCGCTCATCGGTCTAGGTTACGTCGCTATCCGCAAAAGTATGGGGGAAATAAGTAAAGTTCGAAGTACTTTCCCACAAGTTGTAACTTTTGGGATTAGTGATTAAATTCCAAGCCAAATATGTTGATGAGGTCTTAAGGTCCTCGTGTTATAGACTTGCTAAATTTTCGAAAAATTAAGCTAGAGATAGCAATGGACCGACTCATGAATCAGACTTAGGCGCAAATTAACTCGAGGCTTAATTAGTCATCTTTTTGTTTAGAAGAGTTAGATCTTAAGTAGGTCTAAACCTGGATAGCACTAGTTCGGAGTTAATTAAAAAAAGACGTTGTCAGTTAGACTTAGGCGCAAATTAACTCGAGGCTTAATTAGTCATCTTTTTGTTTAGAAGAGTTAGATTTTAGGTAAGTCTGAATCTGGACATCACTAGTTCAGAGTTAATTAAAAAAAGACGTTCTCAGTTAGACTTAGGCGCAAATTAACTCGAGGCTTAATTAGTCATCTTTTTGTTTAGAAGAGTTAGACTTTAGGTAGGTCTGGATCTGGACAGTACTAGTTCGGACTTGATTAAAAAAAGACATTGTCATTCCTAAATTAAGCATTTAAATTAACAATTAGAATCATGTTTCTGTTAAACTATCATCGTCATCACACCGAGTTCGAAGTCCTACAATGAAGCGAGGTCTGAGAAAATCTGATGGTTCGTAGTCATATCCTTATATAATAGAGATACTATTTTAAATGACTTCTGATAATAAAAAAGTGATGCAATTAAGAATAACTCGGGAAGTGCAAAATTGGTATTAACTTATATTGAATATCAAATTTAAGGTGGCGTGACCAAAAATGGGGTCAAGGGCTCGAGAGCATATCCAATCCCAAAGTGGCATAAACCAGGGGCAATGGCAAAGTCGAAATTCGGTGGATTTACACGGGCAAAACCCAAGCGGGGTTTATCCGAACAAGAAACTTCGCATTAATTTAATAAATAAATAATAAATCCACCATTTCGGACGCCAAAGGAAAGTTAAATCCAACTAAGTCGTTCCTTTAAAAACTCCCACGTTCAGTCTCTCTCTCAATCATTCTCTCTGTTCTCTAAGGAAGGAAAACAAAAAAGAAAAGAAAAGAAAAGCACTTCTCTTTCGTCCAATCATAATTGAAAATTCCTGTTTGGAAAGAGAGGAAAAGGAGTGAGAAAATTGGGCGTCAGATAGTAGCAATAGTTGAGGTATACTTCTTATGCTATACATCAGCAGGAAAAAAACAAGTTTTTGTTCTCATTTTTTAGTTGGTTGTGTCACTTTTCATGTGGATGATCGTTTAAGTGCTAGAAGTGGCTGTCCTTTTGGTTTAATCTTGGAAATACTGTAGGCCCATTTCGGGTTTTGGGTTTTCTAATGTGGGAATTATGTTGATTTCTGAAATGGTAGTGTAGTTTGATCGAATTGGCTGATTTTTTTTGGGTTTTTTAAAGTTATGCGAATGAAGTACTTTTTGGGTTGATTGAATTGGCTGATATTGGTTTTAGTTGTATATGCAGCGGTGATTTTGTTGGGAGATGTGAGAGGAATTTTCTTTGAATTAGAAGTTTTTGCTTTGCTCAATAGTCATTTGAACTTTGAAATTATGTTTTCACCTAACCCTTCTGTTTTGGTGAAAACCTTCGATTTTTTTTTTTTTCTGAAAATCAGTGTTACTTGGGTAGACATGTTTTAGGTTTCTTATGTATGTGTATAGCTTAACTGCTATTCCTTACTGTTTAACATGCAGCTTCTATGCTATGGTCATTCCTTTTCGGAAAATGCTTTAATTTTTACGCATATAATTTTGGGACTCCTGTTGCATGCAAAAAGGGTTTTGTGATTCAATTTTGTCGAGTTTTAGCAATTTTATTTAACTAGGAAATCTGTTGAGAACGACCACCTCATTTGAAACAAAAGGGAGGGGGATGGTTATTTAATAATTTCTTGAGCTTCTTAAAGTTTGCTGTTTATATAATTTATCAAGTATTGATTGCTTTATTGCATTAAATTTCACCTTGCATGTTTTCCTGTCATTTTTTGTTTGTTGCTTGCTATGTGCAATTGTATTTGTTCTTTTTGATTATTTAACAGAGTTTAGTGCTCTTCTATACATGGTTGTGTTCCTTTTAATATTTTTGACGCATTGTGAACCTCTTTCTTTTAGCAGAAAGACGATGTGATGCAGTCTTCAAATCATTTATCTGCTGGTAATTTGTTTTAATCATCCCTCATTCCTGTTGGACAAAATATTGTGTATTCTAACTGTTTTAGGGGTTTTTTGTCCTAGATCCTTCTAATTCCTCGCCAATTAATGGCCCCAAAGAATTGAGAAGTAATGGATGGGGGTTTTCACCTGGATCTAATGCCTATAATGCCTCACCTGATGCGTCCCTCTTCTCCAGCTCATTGCCAGTTCTTCCACACAAAAAGTGTACGTTATTTTACTCTGTAAAATATCTTTTGTGCCTCTAGAACATGAAATTCTTTACTTTTTTTGTGCTAATTTCAGTAGATGTAAATGGTATGGATCATGGCCATCGATTTCTCGATAATATCTCTTCTGATATTGATAAGCTTCCCTTGGATGGAGAGAACGGTGATTTACTTGAAGATATTGAAACTCATGCTATTGGAAGCTTACTTCCTGGAGATGAGGATGACCTTTTAGCTGCTGTAATGGATGATTTTGACCCCATTAAGTTACCGGGTTCTCTGGAGGACATGGAAGATGATCTTTTCCGCAGTGTAGGAGGGATGGAACTGGAAAATGATCCACAGGAAGGCCTAAGCATCAGTGTCTCCAAGTTAAATTTTTCTGATGGCATTGCGGGAAATGGAGGACCTCACTATAATCTTTCTAATGGTGTTGGAACTGTTGCTGGAGAACATCCATATGGCGAGCATCCATCTAGAACTTTATTTGTCCGGAACATTAATAGTAATGTTGAGGATTCAGAATTGAGATCTCTATTCGAGGTAATTTATTGTTGTCTTAGTATAAATAGCCATGATTGACATTTGTTCAAACACCTACTTCCTCTAATCTTGTCTCTTCTAGTAGACTATTCTCGTTTTTTACTTCTAAATTTTATGTTAAAATGAAGCTGATGTTGTATCCTTTTATAATATGGGTTGTCATGTGAACTTCATTGATCTGATATATTCACATATATTTTATTTTATATGAATAGTTGATATTTTGATGTTTCGATGCAGCACAAGGTGACAAGCTTCAGACATGAGTTTTGTTTTGCTATCTCATATTTTCGCAACATACATGCAGTTGCAGGAACTTTAGCCTTTAGCCTCTTTTTTATAATTTTCTCAGTAATTTCATTTAAGACTCTGCAAGATAAGATGATAGACATTTATTGATACTAATTAGGGAAGAATCTGTACAAATTATAAAGTGCTTAACTTAGTCCGCAGGCTGCTGCTTTAGATGCTTTCTTTTGCCTGAACTAAATAATTTCTTTTGTCTGTCTTATCTGACCTTTTTGTAGCAATATGGCGACATTAGAACTCTTTACACTGCATGCAAACACAGGGGTTTTGTAATGATATCTTACTATGATATTCGTGCTGCTCGAACGGCTATGCGTCAGCTGCAAAACAAGCCACTAAGGAGGAGAAAACTGGATATTCACTTTTCAATCCCTAAGGTTCACTATAACCTCTTATCACTGGTTTGAACTTTGTTTTTTGATAGATGAGAGTTCCCTTTCCCATATGTTTTTTTACATTTCCCCTTTCACACTGCACCAGGATAATCCATCAGAAAAGGATATTAATCAAGGAACTCTGGTAGTATTTAATTTGGATCCATCAGTTTCAAATGAAGATCTCCGTCAAATATTTGGGGCTTACGGGGAGGTAAAAGAGGTCAGTGGATCTCACTGTGAGCTCTTTTTCCTGTTTGGCAGTTCTTTTGTTGTTTGTGGTTAAATTTTGTGCGTACATTGATTTGTAATTCAACATCAGATAAGGGAAACGCCACACAAGAGGCACCATAAGTTCATTGAATTTTATGATGTTAGAGCCGCAGAAGCAGCACTTAAATCATTAAATAGGAGTGATATAGCTGGGAAACGCATAAAGCTTGAACCTAGTCGCCCAGGTGGAGCACGGCGGAAGTAAGTATAAAAACAAGTATCCTTCTTTTCCCATTTCCCTTCTGTGGGCCGACCACAGGCTCATTGGCTATAGTTTACCCAATGAAGGTGCCTCTATTATCTAGTAAATTCCTTGTCTAAGATTTGAACTTCAGGCATGGAAGTTAGAATCTGATATTGTTGACCTATGTAATACCTCATTTAGGATATTATATCTACATATGAAGTGTGTAACTGCAAGTCCATTGTTCTTTGCATCTGAAGTGCAAAATAGTACTGGTGACATCGTCTGAAGGCTTCAAATATCAGTATATCATTTTGCTTGGCTTCTTACGGCACTCTTGAGTACCTTTTCTTCGAATGCATGGCATCTAGTATTCAAACCACATCTACACAGATTTTCTCTACCCCTTGTACCCTGAGAAACTGCAACATAGCTTGAGTACACTCATGAACTGCATGCAACAGAAGCTTCTAGGATAAAGCCAATGGGTTGCACTTGCCATAATGGCTAGATTTTATAGTACTTGAATAGTGTTCCTCTCCTGCTGCTCTGTTTACAGAATCATCCATTTTCATGCCCTATTTTATTTAAATGCAAATATCAAATGTAGCTTTTTCTCTACTTTTGTCTTCTTGTTGAGGTGAGACTTGTGTCTATGTGTGTATAGAACCCAGAAGGTGTTGTCTGAGAAGTCTTTTCTAGGATTCAATTTTCCTGTAATTTAAGATTGTTTGTGTTGATATCATTTGACGATTACCTTATGCAACTTCGTTCCTTTCAGCTTGATGCTGCAACTGAATCAAGATCTCGAACAGGATGACTCGTGGAGTTTTCGGCATCCTGTGGTTTCACCAATGACCAACTCTCCACCAGGTAGGTTTGAATTGCTTCAATCACTTTTGAAATTGTGGTTCTGATATTGCTTGATATGTTTTATAACATCATTGAAACATTTATAGCAGGTAACTGGGCACAGTTTAACAGTCCTATTGAACAAAGTCCATTGCAAAACATGAGCAAATCCCCCATTTTTAGGACAATGAGCCCAACAACTAGCAACCATTTACCTGGTTTGGCTTCACTTCTTCACCCTCATGTATCTAACTCTTTAAAAGTTGCACCAATTGGCAAAGATCAAGGAAGGGGTGGTGTTGCAGAGAACACATTTGCAAATACCAATTCTGTTCACGGAGCTTCCTTCCAACAGTCACACTCATTACCTGAGTTAAAGTTGAAAAACATGCCCCCTTTTGGTCCTTCAACTCCTAATGGATCTAGTATGGAAACTTTATCAGGGCCACAGTTTCTCTGGGGAAGTACGAATCCCTTAGCAGATCATTCCTCCACATCAGCCTTTCCCATTTCATCCATGGGGCATCCATTTTCCTCAAATGGAAAGGGACATGGCTTTCCATACATAAATCGGCATACTTCTCTAATTGGTGCAGCCCAGCACCATAACCATGTTGGATCTGCCCCATCTGGATTTCCTTTTGAGAGGCACTTTGGAATTTTCCCTGACTCACCTGATACTTCATTCATGAATCCAGTTTCATATGGAGGCATTGGCTTAGGTCATAATGATGGAAATTTTTTGATGAATATGGGTAATCGTGCTCCTATGAACACTGGTGTTACTATTCCCAAAAATATGCCCGAAAATGGATCATCAAGTTACAGAATGATGTCTTCACCTCGGCTCAGTCCTGTGCTCTTAGGCAATATACCATATGCAGGACTTACATCCAGCAGCATAGAAGGCTTTACTGAGCGTGGACGATCTAGACGGGTTGAAAATAATGTGAATCAAGTCGAGAACAAAAAACATTTTCAGCTTGACTTGGATAAGATCATAAATGGTGAAGATGCTCGAACGACTTTAATGATAAAGAATATTCCTAATAAGTAAGATTTTGAAATCAACTCTGAAATTTGAGCTTTAATGACATTATTGGCTCAGTTTGTTTTTCTATTTTAATCTCTTAGGTACACCTCAAAGATGTTGTTAGCAGCTATTGATGAGAATCACAGGGGTACTTACGACTTTCTCTATTTACCAATCGACTTTAAGGTACTCACACTGTGACTTTTTGTCTCAAAAAATATCTAAGAATTAATTATAGTAATAAACCTTTTTTTATTGCAGAATAAATGCAATGTGGGCTATGCATTTATAAACATGCTGTCTCCTAAGCACATCATTTCATTTTATCAGGTTTTATTTCTTGGGAATCCTTTTCTACTTTGTTTTTTCCCGCACACTCTTTTTGTGTTTAGTCTGGATTCATCTTTTTATATTCAAAAATAGGAGTGATCCTTGGTCTTGAAGATGTAATATTTATCCTCTTATGATCCTCAATTTGTTTCAGGCGTTTAATGGTAAGAAATGGGAGAAGTTTAACAGTGAAAAAGTTGCTTCTTTGGCATATGCTAGAATCCAGGGAAAAGCAGCCCTAATAATGCATTTCCAGAATTCAAGCCTGATGAATGAAGATAAACGCTGCCGGCCAATCCTATTTGACACAGAGGGGCTGGATGCCGGTGATAAGGTAAACATAATACAACAAAATTATGTGCTGGTATTGGGAATATAATATCATATTGAAAATTTCCACTTAAGTGGGTTTATCGAAAACAGTCTCTCTATTAAGTAGGGATAAGGCTGGGTACAATCGGACCTCCTTAGACCTCGTATCTTAGCGGGACTTCAATTGGGTGTTGATGATGATGATGATGCTATAAAATCTGTGTTTTCCACAGGTTATATTAATCTTGTTGCACTTTCAAAGTCAATAAGACTTCTGGGGGACTTTCCTTTTGCATCATAAACAATAGTCTTTATTGGTATTTTAAGGTGGATTATGTGGTTCATTTGGCTGACACATGTCGAAGTTTGTTTCCTTTCTTTCTCCATTTTCTGTCATTCTCCTTCTATGTTTTGCTTTTCAATTTTGACTCTGCCCCTCTTTAAGATGGGGCGTTAAATGTTTTTGCATTGAAAATGATGGCAGCATGGAATTAATCTACTTTAACTTTAATATGTAAATCCATTTATACAGTTATATTTATAATAATCTATTTATACTCTTTGACTGTAACTGATTTGGATGTTGGATCTGTGCCATGAATTTACTAAATCAATGTAAAAGTTCTGGTTGAAGGTTTTACGACATTGTTGCATGGACTTTTGGTAGTGGTGTGGTTGGAATACTCCTGCTTTGAGCTTGATTTTTTATTTTGCTTGTTTAGTATTTTGACTTCAACTTTTGCTTTTTAATACTGGAAACTTGAAACAAATTTGATAAATCAAGTGAATTTCTGGAAATTCCTGTTATTACGTCTTCTTTTCCAGTTCTAGTAAAGGACCGGAATTGAATACGAGTCCTGGTCTAGAGGGTCATTTTGCTGAGCATCATTAGTTAAATGGCCTTACTCTTCTTTTTTATATAGGCCGTACAAGAGCATTTGCAGTCTAGTAGCTTGAACATCCAGATTCATCAGCCTGATGCGTTGCACTCTGAGGAATCTCTAGAAAACCCTCCAAACGATGATTCTAGTAAGACGGCAGAGAAAAGTTGACCGTATGTTAGGAGGAGATACCTACAGCCTGCATTCATGGTGGCTCTGGGTGCTAACTTAAGCTTACATATGCAAGTGTACAAACTTAGGAAGAGATGATTGGGACAGATGCAGATTTTGTATAGTATTTGGCACAGCTTGAAAGCAGGAGCTTTTGGTGTATGTTTCCATTAATTGCTCTAGTACCGTGGAGCAAAGTCCACGGTGGTGAAACTCAACATTTCACTGTTTGGCAGGCTGATCACTGGTTTGCACATGGTGTCTTTATTTTCATTTTATTGGTTTTTCTGTCGACAAGGGTCCATAATTTAGTGAGCCAGTAGGTATGTGTACGAGAGTATAAGGGAAACTGTAATGGAAGAATCTATATTTCAAGTTTGATGATTTGACAATGGAGACTGTATACTGAAATGTACAGTATGTTAGACGAGGTGTTTTGGTAACCTTATGAAGTAGAAGTATTATTGCTTGTTCCTGGAGTATTATAATTAAAAATCGGATTAATTATGATAAATATTTTTGTTTCAACAATACAGAAATGTTGACTTTGTCATTGTAACCACCAATCTCTTGTAAGGTACTTTTAACACCAAGTCAATGTCATGAGAAAGTATATATACATATCCATATACATGTGGATTGGTAGTCAATGTATGCATATGTATACTTTTCACTATTAACTTCACAAGAAAAGAAAACTAATAAAAATAAAAAATAATTAAAATTGTTATTTTTCTTAAAATTGTGCAGTCTGAGACAAATGAAGCAGAGGGTAAAGAGACATGAAGCATACGACCTTTGCTTGATTTTATTCAACATCTGAAAGTGCCTATTTAGAGGCTTACAAGAAACTGAACAAGCCTAAAAATTCTCAACTGTAATCAGATTTGTTGACACTATCTTTGACTAACTAAAACCAAACAGTCGTGGAATACAAATCTGAAACTTCAAGGACTCGGTCAAATTGAAAAATAAACACATGTTAATTTGAATTAGCCATCAACACTTCCCTTTGATTCAAAATTTCATGGATGAAGCACTTCTCTCCTAATATAATGCACTTCTTATCACTGTTTTCAAACTTGTTAAGGCACATTATCATCAACTTATAGATATTGGAGCACATCCCTCTATGGTGCACTTCTCACCATCAATTTTAAAAAAAGTTTCTTTTTGTGCCACTTGTGTCATGTTTGTTTCTTCTTCATTTTGAAATCTGCAGTTTTTTTTAAATGCCTAAACCTTTTGTACTTGAAACACTGTGATTTTCTTTTGTGCCAACAATTCTTCTCTTCATGGCCGAGCTTCTTACAATTTGTATATTCGAGAATTTACTTTGATTCTTTGAAGAGGAACTCTTGATCATGTATGCTTTTTTGACCTTATCACCATTTCTCTATCTCTCATTATTCTTGTTTAGTCTACAACTTGAAGAACGTTTAGTAACTCTGCAAAGGTTATATTTGATAGATCTTTAATAACTTCAAGAGATGAAATTTTTGACTCGTACCTTTCGGGAAGCATCATAGGAAGTTTTTCTACAACCCTTTGAGTAGGAAATTCTTCACCAAGTAATTTGATTTGATTGACAATGGACATAAGTTTGCATGCATATTTTTTGACACTTCTAGAATTCTTCATTTTTGACATCTCAAATTCCCTTTTGAGATCCAAAATTTGCTTAATCTTAATTTGAGTGTTGCCCTCATATTCCTCTTTTAGTTTCTTTCATGCTTCTCTAGGCAATTCACATGCCATTATACTCATGAAAATTCCTTCCGTCACAGTCGAATGTGTTGGTTTATGCCCTACAGTCAATCGCTTTGGTTGTAGTTTAGTGACAAATTTTTTCTAAAGGGCATATTTATCTTGTACATGTTTAGATGTATATGATAAAGTCCATGGAATAATTATACATTGCAAATGAAATTATA
>JANSVA010000002.1:41768035-41796249 GCA_025504915.1 Erythroxylum reticulatum | reverse complement strand
TGTAGAAGATTTGTACCTAAAAGCAGATAGTTTACAAGTAGTTTACAACATAAAATGAAATTAAAATTTGCTTTTAGCTAAATGAGAAACCTGGAATTATCTGCTAGAGTCCGTAAAAACATCAAACAAGCCACAACAACTCATCCAGGATGATCTTTCTGTCACTCGGGAAGCTGAACTAACAAGAGGCTGTACAGGAGATTTGTAAGTGAAGCAGCATAATCTCTTCAGGAAATGAAGTAATGTGAAGGAATGATCAATGAAGCTAATAATTAGGAAAAGGCTTGGTTAGGATAGTACCTGAGTTTCAGTAACATCAGAATTTCCAGAGTCTTTGGCTTTTTGAGCATCAATATTAGTCTCAGACGTAAATTCATGAGCTATAGGCACTGATTTACCCTCATTTCCATAAAGCACACCATCAGAAGGCTGAGAACCTTTGATGTATTCAGCATCCTTGGTAGTGGTACATTTATCTGGTATTTCTAAAGTTTTGACATTGTTTCCACTTTCCAATGTATCAGACAGAGTTGATAATTGCCCATCCGTCTCACCCAGTACAACTTCATCTTCCTGCAACGCAGAGCCAAGTAAAACCTCTGCAGGCTCATTGGATGTTGGCAACAAAGTTTCCACATTTTCCTCCGTTGGCACTTCAACAACTTCCAGAAGCTCTGAAGCTTCAACTTCAACACCTTCTAAGCTGGGTTTCACCACCTCAGACATGGGTACCACAGGTGGGGCCATATCAGTATTAGTGACAGTTTCAACATCTGAATTGTTGTTAGCAGCCTTGACTGGTTTTCCATTTTCAGAAACGTGCGTTGTGCTAAGAAAAGGCATTACTGTTTTCTCCTCATCATGCAAAGAGTCTCCATTTCCAGAAAACTCTGTAACCCCGGCAGACGATGCATCAGCTGCCTTTTTGTCACCATGGAAAGAGATTTCGTTTGAAATTGAATGGTAGCCTTCCCCCTTTGGTTTTTGCTGAAATTCCTGAGATTGTCCATCAGAACTAACAACGCCAGAGTTCCTTTCATCACCATCATATGATTTATCCACAGACTCAAAATGATCAACATTTTCTCCAATTTTCTGTTCAATTTGAACAGCATAAGCATCAAGTTCTCCATCCGATTTGTCAAAGCAGCCATCCTCCTGTCCAACTCTCTTGCTACCTTCTATATCCTCAGCAATCCTCTCCGTTGTTACTTCTACATGCCCAACTGATTGAGAGGCCAGCGGGACTTTCTCGTCAGATTCTTCACTAAAAGGGTGTCTTTCATCGCTATGCACTTCCCGGTCTATGGATACGGGGGAATCAACATCA
Source organism: Erythroxylum reticulatum (assembly GCA_025504915.1). Lineage (NCBI taxonomy): Eukaryota > Viridiplantae > Streptophyta > Magnoliopsida > Malpighiales > Erythroxylaceae > Erythroxylum > Erythroxylum reticulatum. The sequence goes on along the minus strand of JANSVA010000002.1, from coordinate 41,794,919 downwards.
CCACCATCACTCCCTCTCCCTTCCTCATACCTTGGATCCTCTTGTCCTGGAAAATTTTGGTTGAAGTATAGAAGCTCAATAAAAACCTTAAATTTCCAACCATTTGCAAAGAAGATAAAAGGAAACAAGAAATCACATCAAAGAAGTTGTCTTCAAAACTTGTAATGAAAAACATAATAGTACAGAGGAGAAAGAAAATTGTTATGAAAGCTGTGCATAATCAAATTCAAGAACAATGACGAAATATTGAACTAAAATTGAACATTACCAAATAAGTTCAGGCAATATATAAAGCGATGGAGGAAAGAGAGCTCCTCAACTAACTTACAGCTAGAAGAATTTCTATGCCAGCCAAGGAAGCACAATAAATTAACCACTAATCCAAGGCACAGACCCGATACAGGCAAGGATTTCATACCAAGAAACTACCGATAAGCACACCGAAAACAGCGTTTCTATGCGCAGTATAATCACCAGATGAATCACAGTGGCAATAGAAGCATAAAATGGCTGACAAGCACAAATCAATGACAAAACACGAAAACCACTACGGAACCCAATCAAAACAAAGCAACGAAAGACAGTAGCCAATACCCATTACTACAGATTCACAAAAGCAGCAGTCTTCAACGCAAAAACTAAGAAATAGGACTCAACTATATACCCGTTAAGTCAGATTCCCAAAAAAAAAAAAAGAAAAAAGTACCGACACAAAAAAGTGATTTCGTTACCCTATGATTATTGACAGATTGGCAAGTGGGGAATGGTAGCGATGGGTAATTGTACCCAAAAAGAGAAAAGATAGCTACAAAGCTCTTACCTTTTGAGTTGTGGATTGAAGAAGAGTTGTTGTCCTGGTGGTTGCCCTTATTGTTGCCTTCCTGTTCCCTCTTTTTCTTGGCAGCTTTTCTCTTCTTTGGACCCGATGGCATGATTGATCCTCTCCCTGTACACAACAACTACCTAGAAAACAAGTATATATAATTAAAAAAAAAGAAGAGAGAATCCTTGAGGTTGTCTCAGCAAGGCACTTTAGTTAAGCGAAGTTAAGACTCCACTCAATTGGAGACTGAAGCACTAATGGTCTCTACAGATACGTAAAAGCACACAGTTCAATGCCACAAATCTGTTGATATGAGTGCAAAAGACACCATTTCACTGATTAGATGCTCTCTCAATGGGTTATTTGTCGTTTGTTCTTCTAACTATAGAACAAACGGGTGGGTGTAGTTCAACGTTTGCAGGTATTATCAGTGTTTAATGCGTGTATGTGTGGATAATATTATATTTCTCTTTTGCATTATTCAGTGTTTGTAGCCATCCCAATTGTTTAAATGTGTGTGTGTGACATTTACCATTATTTGAACTGTTAATTACACGGCTTGTTTTGTTTTGGTTCTTTGCACCATGGAAGGTGAGGAGGAAGGATACATGGAAGGCGATGGAGGATGGTACTAACTTAAGAAGGTGAACTCATGGATCTTCTAGATTGATACAGATGGTGATTTGGGATTTAATCTTTTTCCAAAGGGGATATTGATCTTATCAAATGAGTCATGGACATGGCAGGATGTTACATGTTACTATTTTCAGATTAATTATGTCAAAAAGAACCAAGCTTTTGGTTCTGATAGAGTTTTAAATTCGGTTTGAATTTGAATAAGAGATGCAAGCAATCAAATTGAATCACAAAAGGTCCCAACTTTGGTGTCCTCTTGCACTTAAAATCTCAATACTTAAATGCATATTAAGCTCTAAATAGCTTTAGATGCAGATTGGAGGCTATAATTTCGACGAAGAAAACAAGAAATTTGACTTCATTGTCACCATGTGAATGGGCAAGAGAAGTAACATCATAAGAATTTTCAACAACTAACTATTGCCAACTTTAATCTCTCTCTTTATTTATTTCTTTTTCACCTGCCCCTTTCCTTTCCCTGAGAATAAGCTATTGGTACACATGGATGCTAATAAGCTGAGGTGGAGGCTAAACCCACTAGGTAAGGCCCGATTGGGCTTGAGGTAGTGGGCTTAAACTCAAGCTTGATCAGATTTGAGATGGCTCACTCGAATCTAAGCTTAATTCAGCCCATCCTAATTTTTTTATAAATTAAAAATACAAAACAATGTCGCTTTGCTTATAAAGGTTGAGCCTTGAATAGGGCCAATCAACTTGAATCTAACCCATTAACTTCGGACTGGACTAGGGCAGGAAGAAGCAGGTTGAGGTCGAGTCCTATTACTATCTATGAGTAAATAGAGATAACGTTTGGGTTGAGGCGGGCCTGGGTTGGGCCTAATTGTCATCCCTATTGGTAAATAGGAATAGCATTTGGACCCAGGCCTTACCTAAGACTGAGGTCAATGAGCCAGGTTCAAGTTAACCAAGCCTTGAATTGAGTTTCGAGTTGGGCTCCAGCTTTGATTGCTCAGGACTAATTTGAATTGAAGCTCAAGAATTGCAAGAAAAACAATGTCGTTTTATATTTTTAATTTAAAAAATTAGGCCAGGCTAGTAGAGTTAGGCTCAGGCCTATTGGTAGTTTTTTGTAACCTTTTATTTCCCATTCTAATGAAAATTAAAGAAAAGTAGGCTACAAACTAAGATCTTTTTTAATTTTTCTAAATTATTTTATTTCAACATAAAATGTCATAACCAAGTAAATTAACATCTTCTTAGTTCATTGATGATAACTTTTTAGGAGCTAAGGGCTGACTAAGTGGTCAAATTGGTTTGCTCTTTATAAGTTGTTTAGTCAATGCAAACTCCATTAAAATAACCAATTATGGTGCAAATTAATCCTATTATAAATAAGTTACCTAGAAATTGGAATTTATAACGACAATAAAATACTTTATTTCAAGATTGGTAAGAAATGTAAAGAAAGGAAAGAGTATTATGTTTATTAAAGAGTGGTTCAATTATTAGCTTCTAGCAGAGTTATAGATTTTGCACTGTACTAGCCAAAAAATAGTACGAAACTTAGTTGAAAGGTACCGATTGTTAATACCAGTCGATATCGGTGATTTAACATGGTACCGAAAACAGGCCGGTATAGTAAATTTTTAAAAATTAGGAGACTATTTTGCACAAAAAAATAATCCACTCCCCCTCGACTATCTGCTTTTGCCCCCTCTCTCTTGATTTTTCTTTCCAACGACAACTCTTCTCTCACTTTTCAACAACTATTCTTGTCAGCCGCCACCAATTGTCGCACCACGGATCTCCACATATTGGAACGCACATGCTGCAGAAGAAAGCAAGCAATGAGAGAAAACAAAGTCGCACATATGGGAACACCAGGAGAAAGTAGGCAATGAGAGGAAGCAAAGTGGGATGGCTCAAGGCAGTTTCTATTGTGTAGCTGTCTCATTTGATTTGAAGACTTGAAGTTGGAAGTTTTATTCTCTTGAAAGAGATGGAGGACGTTCTGTGAATAAGATGGGAGAAAATTAAAGAAAGTTTTGGAAAAATACTTTTTATCATATCTAGGGACATACTCTTAGAATAAGAGGGGAGAAAATTAAAGAAAGTTTTGAAAATTTGTGTTTCATCATATCTAGGTAAGTTTTTTTTGAAATACGTGTTTGTGATGTTTGGATTACTCTTCTTTAAAGCATTTTAAATTTTTCGTCACATCTTGGTCAGGTTTCTTTTTGAAACATGTGTCTGTGATGCTTGAAATACTCTTCTTTAAAACATTTGAAATTAAACTTACTGCCCAATTTCATTAGTATACTATAATTTTTCAAAAAAAACCTACAATATATGTGTTGATGAATGTATATGTACAAAATTTAATGAATTATTATTTTTTATAGTAGGGATATTTTTGTTGGAGGACCATAAATTTGGAATATATTATAATTTCAAAAAAATTAGGGATTGTATTATAAATTAAAAAATTATTTGAAACGGTACTCGGTATTAATCGGTACCGATACAGTATTGTATTAGAACCAAATCCAATTCTAATATTAGTACGATATTCATAACATTAGCTTCTAGTTTAGAGGTAACGAGTTTCAGTTCTCAAATGCAAATATTTAGAATATTTTAATTCACTATAAACAAATTAAATTGAATTTGCCTTTTAATTTTAAATTATTAACTCAATAACTAATCATTCAAAATTAATATTTTCAACAAATTGAATATCAAATCAGTAAAAAAATTAAAGTTTAAAGAATTAATCGTTATTTAGTTATTATAAAATTAATATATCTTATTAAAAATGTAAGAATAAGTGAAAATATAAGAATAAATAAAATAATTTATTGAAATAAAAATAAAATAAAATAAAATATCTATTAAAAATAAAATAATAAAATAAGAACTGGTCAAGTCCTATTGCTATCTATGGGTAAATAGAGATAACATTTGGGTTGAGGCGGGCCTGGGTTGGGCCTAATTGTCATCCCTATTGGTAAATAGGAATAGCATTTGGACCAGGCCTTACCTAAGATTGAGGTCAATAGGCCAGGTTCGGGTTAACCAAGCCTTGAATTGAGTTTTGAGTTGGGCTCCAGCTTTGACTGCTGAGGACCAATTTGAACTGAAGCTCAACAATTGTAAAAAAATAATGTCATTTATATTTTTAATTTAAAAAATTAGGTCAGGCTAGTCGAGTTGGGTTCAGGGCTATTGGTAGTTCTTTGTAACCTTTTATTTCCCATTCTAATGAAAATGAAAGAAAAGTAGGCTATAAACTAAGATCTTTTTTAATTTTTCTAAATTATCTTATTTCAACATACAATGTCATAACCAAGTAAATTAACATCTTCTTAGCTCATTGATGATAACTTTTTAGGAGCTAGGGGCTGACTAAGTGGTCAAATTGGTTTGATCTTTATAAGTTGTTTGGTCAATGCAAACTCCATTAAAATAACCAATTATAGTGCAAATTAATCCTATTATAAATAAGTTACTTAGAAATTGGAATTTATAACAACAATAAAATACTTTATTTCAAGATTGGTAAGAAATGTAAAGAAAGGAAAGAGCATTATGTTTATTAAAGAGTCATTCAATTATTAGCTTCTAGCAGAGTTATAGATTTTGCACTGTACTAGCCAAAAAATAGTACGAAACTTAGTTGAAGGGTATTGGTTGTCGATACCAATTGATATCGGTGATTTAACATGATACCAGCACCAGCTAGTATCGTAAATTTTTTAAAATTATGGGACTATTTTGCACAAAATAAATAATCCACACCCCTTGACTATCTGCTTTTGCCCCCTTCTCTCTCTTGGTTTTCCTTTCCAACGACGACTCTTCTCTCACTTTCTGGTGATTATTCTCGTTAGCCGCCATCAACTGTTTCACCACAGATCTCCACATATTGGAACACACATGCTGCAGAAGAAAGCAAGCAGTGAGAGAAAACAAAGTCACATATACGGGAACACCAGGAGAAAGTAGGCAATGAGAGGAAGCAAAGTGGGAAGGCTCAGGGCAGTTTCTATTATGTAGCCGACCCATTTGATTTGAAGACTTGAAGTTGGAAGTTTTATTCTCTTGAGAGAGATGGAGGACGTACTCTCAGAATAAGATGGGAGAAGATTAAAAAAAGTTTTGAAAAAATATTTTTTCTCATATCTAGGGACATACTTTTAAAATAAGAGGAGAGAAAAATAAAGAAAGTTTTAAAAAAAAGTTTTTCATCATATCTAGGTAAGTTTTTTTTTAAATGCGTGTTTGTGATGCTTGAATTACTCTTCTTTAAAGCATTTTAAATTTTCATCACATCTTGGTTAGGTTTCTCTTTGAAAAATGTGTCTATGATGCTTGGAATACTCTTCTTTAAAGCATTTGAAATTAAACTTACCGCCCAATTTCATTAGTATACTATCATTTTTCAAAAAAAACCTACAATATACGTGTTGATGAATGTATATGTACAAAATTTAGTGAATTATTATTTTTTATGGTAGGGATTTTTTTTTGGAAGACCATAAATTTGGAATATATTATAAATTTTAAAAATTATTTGAAGTGGTACTCGGTATTAACTGATACCGGTACAGTACTGTACTAGAACCAAATCCAGTACCAATATCAATACGATATTTATAACATTGGCTTCTGGTTTAGTGGTAATGGGTTTCAGCTCTCAAATGCAAATTGTTAGAATATTTTAATTCATTATAAACAAATTAAATTGATTTTGCCTTTTAATTTTAAATTATTAACTCAATAACTAATCATTCAAAATCAATATTTTAAACAGATCGAATATCAAATCAGTAAAAAAAATTAAAGTTTAAAGATTTAATCGTTATTAAATTATTACAAAATTAATATATCTTATTAAAAATGTAAAAATAAGTAAAAATATAAGAATAAATAAAATAATTTATTGAAATAAAAATAAAATAAAATATCTATTAATGCATAGTAGCAAGCCTAGAAATTTTAACTAAATTTTAATCTAACATGAGAATTTTAAATAACAACAACAACAACAATAATCCAATTATGTTTCTAAAAAAGATTGTATTTCATCATCATAAAAAATTATAAATCTCTAACAATATTTAAAGAGTTAAAGATTATGCTTTTATCTAAAAGTATTTACATCAATATCTTTTACTACATTTAAATAAACTATAAATCAATGATATATGCAATTATTTTATAATATAAAATATTATGCTTTAAAGTTTTAAATATGGTAAAAGAATATCTGATGAATATCAGTAGATATTGTTAATTTATTTGTCATGAAAAATGCATTTTTTATAAATTGACTTTTCAAGTTCATTATAATCAACGTCTAAGTGATGATTTTTTTCTTCAACAAATCAGTATGCTTAATATAATTAATGTCAACTGGATCATATGTTCTCTTCTTATTAATTGTTCCGAATACATAATAGAAAAATTATAAAATTAATAATAATAATAATAATAATTTAATCCACATAATATCTATTCGTCATCCCAATATTATAAGTAACGTAAAATAAGATCACAGAGCCTTTTAAAGGATTTTGTTTCCTCATATTAATATTCAAACACTCATAACTTGAAGCATTAGTCATTTGAACGAGTAATCTAATAGCAAGTTGCTTACTATTGAAGCACTTTCACCACACAATCTTTACCACTCATAGGTATTTTAAATTAAGAATTATAAAAAATATATAAAATATATTATTAATAAGTAAATAATGAAACTAAAATAATGAAAAATATTAGATTGTATTTTTTTATTACACATTCTCTCTTTACCTTTGATAATTCATGAATTAAAAAGTATTTACTTGTCACTAAAATTTGAAGTACTTGTTTATAATCATAAATATTTTTTAAAAGTTATAAATGTTATTGCAAACTTAGTAGATTAGGATATACAATCTCAACTCAATTTTCTTATTTCCTTATCCAAGATTAAAAAAAATAAAGTGATTATACATAAAATTATGATCTTAGATGCATATAAAGCAAGAATAAAAACATATTCCATACAACTGTTATCTTTTAAAATGAAATTTATATAATAAGTAGCATACAGAGACTAATAATATACTCATACTTTTATTGTAACAAGTATCCAGCTAATACATATTAGCCATATTATTTGTAATAAAGTGGATTAACCCACTTAATAATTTAAAAAATAATCCAAATAAAGTACAAACACTTTTAACCATACTAAAACATAAATAAACTTGATAAAAGTTTTTCCAATATTATAATAAAATAAAAAATTAATAAATGTTTTTTGGTCTTTTGTTAGTCCCCCATCTACTATATGGTACATTTTGTTGTTCCACATCATATATATTTATAATCAACTTGCATTACTTTTTAAAATCTTAAAGTAAAGACATATACGTATCATAATAAGAAGGTGCTATAAATCTTAGACCTATCATTATTGTAACATCTATTTTTTCTTGAAAATAAGGTGAATTTAAAGCATTTAAAGGAATATATGAATGACAAAACCATCTAACTCAAGCTCTTTTACATTACAAAACATCATCTTTATTAATCAAAGTATTTGTTAAACTCAATTGAGAACCAAGAGTAGTTATTGGAGAAAAAAATGTAAAAAATAACTTTTTTTTCTTTTGTCTAATACTTGTGGTTCGTCTATCTCCAAAGATACATGTTGCAAATAATTTCCAATCCTCTCACGTACATTAAATGATACTTTTTTTATCTTGAAGTAGGATTACCTTTAACACCAATAAGATGTTTTTTCATTCTATAAATTCCTTTCCATTTAAACATTTTATTAAAAAAACATATAGTTATGTTGAATTTTTTTATCATATGTTTGAGAAAAAATAAAAAAGAAACATATAATTATAGAAATTTTCATTATGTAAATTAGAGACTGTATTATGTTAAAGACTTAGTGGATAAAATTAATTAAATCATAAACTCTTAAGCTAATAAGAAACTGTTTTAATAGAAAATAGGGTTACAATTTGAGGTGTTAACTAGTGCATACAAGCTTGGAAATCTAATTACAAATGAATAATTAGTGCAAAAAAGAGCTTGTCTAAGGGAAAACCTAAGGTTTACAAAGTTTATCATAATTTCAAGAGAGTGAACAACTCAATAGATGAACCATTTCACCTTTATAATGTCCAATCATCCTTGATAGGAAGCATATAAACATGCAAATAATCAAGATGGCCTAACTTGGGGATCCTTACTCTAAAGTTCCCTAGAGAGTTAAACAGTTATGAAGTATATTAGTAAAAATTCATAGTCTGATAATGTCCAATTTAGTAGCTTGATTTGAGCTATAGATAAGGTAGATTCTATGAGTGATGAGTTGTATCTTAGTTTCATATATCAATTTTTGGAGAATATTGAAGCTTATATTAATTGACCTTCAGAAAATTCTTTTATTACTTACACTTATAAAATAGATAACATTTGCAAAAGCAAGTTTATAGATAAGGATGTCACCTTTGCATAAGTTTTGATAGATCCAATCAACTATGTCTAACTAGAGAATTAGATGGTTGTTAGAGTTGCACAGAAGATGCAGGTTTTTCCATATAATGATAGAGAATGTGAAGTGGAAGACAAGATCGTTCAAGGACTCATCTTCTTCTCCATTATAAAGAACACGTCTCCTAGACCATTATAGTTCCCTTTAAGAGTAATGATGTAAAGGAAACCTTTAGTAGAGATTGCTCAAACTAAATTGTTCTATGCCATTTCACTTTTAGAGGTGCTTGTATAATGAATTTATGAATCTCCCTGAGGCATGTTTCATCTATAAAATCTTGTCTTCTCTATGAGGATTCATGTAGTTTAAAGAAAATCCCATAACCATTGCATATGTTCTATTAGAAATATTCTAAAGGCTCACTTTAAGAACTTCATTTATTATTGCATGTTTTGGAATATTTCCCTAATAATGGAGAGCTATTTGACGTTCATTAGGGGACCTAAGTTACTCTATTTTTCATGCCAAAAGTTAGTACACTTGCCATCTCTGAGAATTAATCTGACATGCACCCTCACCTGCTCCTTTAATATGAAAATGTAAAGCATTATCCAAGAAATGTTAACTTTAGGCCTGACACGCTAATAACATTACATTGACAGATAGTATGAGTGGATCCAGTTCACCCTTAAGGTCTCTTTGTCTATTAGGAGTCTTTAAATCCTCTTGATGATTAGGATTTTATTAGCAATCTTGATTGGGTTAGTGCTTAAGCCTCCTTCCTTCTTAGGTAGACATATATCTTGCCATTTAACCTTAACATTGATCTCTTTGTTGTATCACCTATCCACATAAAGTTTCTTATAATTTTCTCAATAGTTTTATTAAGTTCTTAAGGAAAACTATATAAAAGAGCTAGTAAATATACGAGCTATTAAGCATAAAGTTTATTAGTTGATCCTTCCCAACAAATATGATGCTTTTGTTACTCTAGTTAGTGATCCTTTTTTGGTTTATTTTAATCAAGGCATGAAACTATCTATAAGTAGGGTTTTTTTGTAGTGATTGTGATTACCAAATAAGTGAATAAAGGCTTCATTATCTTCATCACTATCAGGTTGGAGAGCCAGGAAGCGATGGTTTCAGGTTTTTTAGAAATTAACAAATGGTTTGATCCTTTTGTCTTTAGCCCAGAAAATTCCTTGAATTTACCAATAATTGACATTAGGGCACAACCTAAACTAGAATCAACTCTAGAAAGTAAGAGTAGATCATTTGAAAAGGATAAGCAAAATATTTTTAGCTCATTGCAATTGATGTAGTATTTGAGTTTCTTTTCTAAGATTATAAGATGGCCAATAAGTCTGGTTAGGACTTCAATGCACATTATAAATAAGTAAGGTGAACTCAAATCTCCTTGTTTTAGACCTTTTCCACCTTTAATAAGCTTGGTAAGCAGTCCATTAACCAAAATACTATAAAAGGTATAAGTGACATATTGTTCAATCTTGTAACACACCACTCTTATAGGGCATATTTTCGAACGTATCGACGATATTCGAGAACATACTCTACAAGGATGACATGTTATAATAGACAAATTGAATCATTGCAAAATTTTTCTTAAACACAAACACATATTTAGTAGTTAGTAAACATTAGGCACATTTCATTATCATACATATTTAATCATAAATGTCATTACATTGTACAATTCATAGGTACATTGCTCAATTGTTACGGAATACAATGTTTAATACAAAATGACTGAAAATAAATGCAGGTGCAAATTGATCTTGACCACTGGCTCATATTCAATGCATTGACTATACTCTAATTGGCCTAATTGGATATCTTCTCTAAACCTGCAAAGCCACAATGCAATGTTGGTGAGTTTTACGAACTTAGTGATGTAACCATCCTCGATAGTTCACCCAATTTAAACCACATAACAAATCATATAAGCAGGTAATTTCACATCTTTTCATTTAACAAATTGCACCACATATCATTTACTTCACATACCCATTTTTATACAAATACAAGTCCACATTATAATTCAATAAGTCTAACCCACTCAATAAGTTTACATGTAATGTTTGTGTGACTCACTTTCAATTATTACGTTATTATAACTGAGTGCCTAAACTATCTCGTATCTATTGTAGATATCGTGTTCATTGATACTGTCCCTTACTTGCTACAGATACAGGGCTCATTGTACATATCGAGCCTGTGGCTCTATGCCATATTTTGGAGCTTTAATTTCATATTCGGTGGCTACTCATGTCACAACTATCATTATCTGATCATGCATTCGTGTATGAAATGATCACATTCACATTCATATTCAATTATTCATTGTTTCAAACATTCCCATTCGCAATCCCATTCAAACACATTTATAGTCCCAATTTTATTTATTATTGGACCTTAGTCCGGCATTTAACAAACATGTTGAGAAACATTTATTTCACCAAATTCACAGTCCAGGAACACTTCAATATCACATTTATAAATTAGAATCTTCGGACCTTCATGTTTGGAATCAGTACAAACAATCCACATTCAGAACATAATTATACCAAATTTACACTCAAAGAACACTTCAATATCACATTCATAAATCAAATCTTCAGACCTTCATGTCCGAAATCAGTACAAACAATCCACATTCAGAACATAATTTCACCAAATTCACATTCAAGGAACACTTTCAATGTATTAATCATGCATTAAAACTCCTTGGACAATTCATGTCTGGAATTCAGTACACATTCATCAATATCAAATTCAATTCAGTAATAAATAAAACAAGTCAAGGTGAGACCACCTTAAGTTCCTCACAATTGCTCCCTTTTGCTTATTACTTTGAAGTCCCAACAAAGTCTGGAAGCGGTTGTTCTACTTGCTCTTTTATAAGCAAACAAATACATTTTCATATTACTATATGGCTCATTTAACTGAATAATCATAGTTATAAATGTATCATGTAGTATGTATGCATGTTTAATGACAATTTCTCGGGTATATATATCTTGAATAAATTGGTGCAAACTTTAATTTTTTCTCCATATTTTTCAGAATTCACACACTTATCAATCATTCCAGGTTTTTTTCTCAAAACCCACCTTCGAGTCAACTTTGCATGATAATTATGATAAGGAAGATGGAGTTTTTAGACAACATTTCCTTCTAAACAATTGTTGCCCTATGTTTCTAGTTTCTAATAATACCAAGATCATACAATTTGGTTAATTATTCTATGAGTTATGATCAAAATACTACAAACTGAGTACATTTGAAATTTTGGCTAGTGCATGGTCATGCATTCTAAGTTTTACAACTCGTATATCTCAATTCCAATATCCAAAAAGTACAATCTTTATACCAATTGAAAGCTAAGAGAATAAGTTACAACTTTTGTGAAGACAACTTTATTTGATTCGACCTACATCAATACAGTTTATTCGATAATAACAGGACATAATTTCTGTCACGGGTAGTACTTCAACCTAAGTCAATACTCAATTTCATGCCAGATTTTGAAATTCTTAGAGACAGATTAAAATATAGCTAAAATACTGAAGTATGTTCAGTAAAATATCCTAGTTATCAGATTCCAGCACACCTCAATATTTTTATCCTAATTCATCATCATCAATTCTCTATTATAACATACCATAAATACCAATCTTTTACTTACTGGTCTAGCTCAAATTCCAGCTTAAAGATTAAGCTAATTCAGCTCCAAAGCATGCAAAATTATCATACATTCAAGGTGGGATTTGAATAGATTTCAGCTAAGATCAAAGGCTATAATAATAGAACAACTATGGTCTGATTCTTTACCTAACTTTGTGAGGGTAAAAACATGGATTTTGGTGTGGCAATTGAATACAATTGAAGCAAATTCCAGAGTTATGGATGAGATGTATTTCAGTGGAGAGAATGAAGAGTGAAGAAGAACACAACAGAAACATGTTCTGCACTAGCTTAGCTCATTTAGGTGCAAGGTGTCACCAAGTTATAATGGCATATGTCACCATGCATGCAATCCATTTTTTCTCCCCATAAGCTGCTAGTTGTCCCCAATATGCTAGGACATTTGTCACTCATTCATTACTGCCATTTGTTACTTAATTAGCTATGCCATTTTTCACTTAATTTTCTATACCAAATGTCACTAATTTATAAGTTTAGTCATCTTAATTTTTCATGTCTCAATTAATCTTGTCACTTGACATTTTTCCAAGACTAAATGTACATATTAAATTATCAATCTCCCAATTATGAAAATTAATTCCAAGTTATTAATGCTAATCCATCAATTCGTGTCATTAGTAAACCAAAGTACAAGGCATTAGAAAAACATATTCATATCTCATGTTACCTTCAATTCCATACTCTGGAATATGTTCATTGAATGCCATTTGTCTAACTCACAATTAATGTGTGTATGCTCATATGCACTTGAACACAATTATAAAATTATGTCATGGATGTACCAATTTTGTTCTACATCCTAACACTCATATGACTCATTAATTTAACTCTTTAAATCTCTCAATCACTTGAGAGACGGGATGCTACAAATCTGGTTTAGAAATATCAAAAGAAAACCAAACATAAATAATGGGTGTAAAAAGAAGTCCTAATTTATATAATATAATGCTTTATGAAAATCTAACTTGATAGAACAACATTTCATATAATGCATCTAAAGGATTCTTTTGTTAGCAAGACATTGTCCAAAATAAGCATCTTTTTAATGAAAGCTCCACATGATAAGTTAATGATTTGTTCGAAAGAAACCCTTGAGCTTAAGAGCTATGAGCTTTGCAATAATTTTGTAAATGCTGTTGCAATATAAGATAGGTCTATAATCCTTTAAAGAGCTCATGTTTTAAGTCTTTGGAATAAGGCTAATAAAAGTCTTGTTTAGTTCCTTCAACATCATAACTTGCTTAAATAATTCAAGAACTACATATAATTATCTTCTTTGTGTGTGGCCATATCTTTTTTTGGAAGAAATAAGCATTGAGGCCATCTTGTTTGATTTGAACTTAAATAGAGCTTTCTCCACATCTTTTTCTTTGAAAGGATTGAGCAAGCTTTGAGCTGCATCCTTAGATATTTGGCTATGTATGAAGGCTTAAAGAACCTGCACTAAAGAAGAGCCATCAAAAGAAGAGCTAAGGGTATTTTATAAGTACTTGTAAGTTTCCTTTATTAGTTTAGCTTAAAAGTGAATTACTTGTCTACTATCTTTTAGTAAGGAGACAACCTAATCTTCCTCATGGAGAGAACTAATTTATGGAAGAAACTAGAGTTCATAACCCTATCTTTTAAGTAATGTATTTTAGATCTCTGCCTTAGGATTGACACGTTAACTTCTAGTACATAAGTATAGTTATGTAAGGCTATTTTTTCCGCAAGTTGTTTGGAGAAATCACCTGGATTTTGGTAGAGAGAGTTTTGAGCTTATATTAACTCATCCTTTGTGTCTAGGACAAACAATTTAGTGTTGTTATAACTTTTCTAATTTAGTTTCTTGATCTCTTCATTGATGATTTGAAGTTTTTCTTATACAAATGTAGGACTTGCAACTCTAAAATGTATAACTGAGACCTTTTGTTATAATCGTATCAAAATCTTTAACGTTATTTAAGTAGTTATTAAAGTGAAATGGATTATGCCTTTTGCAAGTCAAAACCAACTTATATATTATAAAAGGGTATGTTGAGGGAAAAGAGGATTATTGAAGAAGACTTTACTATCAAGAAATTTAGTGAGCTAAAGATCATTCACAAAGGCTCTGTCTATTTTTTTTTAATGAGCTAGTTCCCTAATTGCTTGTTATTCTAAGAAAAAAGTTTTGTTTTAGTCTCAAGTTAGTTAGCTCAATTTGAGTTGCACAATCCCTAAAGTCAGGATTTTAGTTCCTCAAACATGAATTCCCTTTAGCTTCAGATTTTTAAAGCATACTATCGAAGCCTCCAATAATCATCTAAGGGGTATTCATAGCACGATAAATATTTTTAAACTTTGTCTATAGAGATTTTCTCTAAAATGTAAAATTGAATGTATATACAAAGGTAACCTAGAGCCTGATATCTTTATGCCTAATTCTAAGAGAGAGATGTATCAGTTAATATAAGATAAAAGAATTCAAGACTTCTAATTTGTCATCATTATAAGTAATTGCGATTCTACCATTATAATATGTCTAATAGTTGGAAATAACTATCCAATTTTATAGTAGAAAAGCTAATTTTCTACAATTCTCTTCTTTCATTTTTGTTTCCAAAAGCCTTAGAGAAAAGGTTTGATATCCCATAAATATTCTTTTACTATTTGATGATGATTAGGGTTACTCAACCTTTTTACATTCCAAGGTAGAATTAAAATTATAAAGGAGCTTTAAATCCTTTAGCTTTACTTTTCCTATTGGATTTTCTTCTTGAAGCAATCTAGAATTCATTACTAGGACTTAGATTAGCTTTTTGTTGACTGGAAGCTAAATTTAGAATAGATTTTTCCCGAAGGATGGAGGGGTTATATTATACTAGTTGCTTATTATTAGCAATGATTACCATATTTGAACTTTGTTCAAGTGCTTTAAATTATGGTTTCTCCAAGATATCTTTAGGAGAAGAATTTTTCGTGTTCTCTTGATTATTGACTGTAATGAAATTTAGCTTAAGGCTTTGCACTTGCACTTAAATTTAAGAATTTTCCAAAGCAAAATCTTCAGGAATAATATCCTAGTTTTATTTGCGTTTCAACTATTAGGGTTCCTTTAAGATCTTATGTATCATTTAAGCCATTACCAATGTGCTCCTCTAGCTCCATAAGTTCTTAATAATCACCTTTTGGATTTGTTTTGCTAATAGGAACCCATTTTTTTTCTTTTTTTTGGCCAACATAGGTTTCCATTGATAGCTTAATATACCAAAGTCTTCATATAGTTCATCAATTTCTCCCAAAATTAATATTTTTATGATCTAAAGGGGGTTTTAATAAAGGTCCACAATCATACAAAGCCTATGATGCGCTTCATCCCTACCATATAGTTATCCATATAGATTGTACCAACAAAACTTGCCAGATAAGATCAATATTCCAGAGGAATGTTATAGATATTGATCTATAATAAAATATCATTTTTGCTTCAAACTTTCCAATTGGATGCTGAAATTCCAACTTTGGATAAAACAATAACATTATTAAAGTACCAAGGACCAGCTTCAAACACATTATGAGCACAGATAGTTAATAAAAACTTGAAAAGGAATAAATCATCTTCATTAACTAAAACCTCCTTTAACCCTATCTTACTCCAATTTTGGAATGCCTAGGCCTGCATCCTTAGAAAGACAAGTCTCTTATTCCTAAAGAAGCCAACTAGTGTCGAAGAACACTTAAAGGCTTTTTTTTTAGAATCTCTAAAGGAGGTGCAATAATAAAGCATCTTGCACAAGAGGAATGAGGGTAATATTGAAGGTTGATATGTGAAATTGAGTCACTTAAAACTTGGCACCAACAATGCTTGAGGACTATGGAATTGGTGGCTAAAAAGTGGGGGGACATGGTTGAGGGAAGAGGGAGTTGAAGAAGAACTTGGAGAAATAGGAGTTGGAGAAGAACAATTGTAAACGAACGAAGGACTAAGAGAGATCTAGTTTGTTAGAGTTATCTAGGATTTGGTTAGAGAAGAGAAGTATAGGAAAGTCTTGAGTAACCAACTTAGGAAAAGAGCTGGACGGAGACAAAATATTCCATATATTACCACAAAAGGAAAAAAAAAAGGAAAGAACGGAGAAAACATAAAGTTTTAAAAAGTTATTACTAAAACAAAAATGAGAGTTAAGCGAGAAACTCACCAAAGAGTAACTAGTGGAAAGAGGAAGAAGAAAAAAATATTACAAGGAAGGATAGAGGAAGCACAAAGAAGATAAAAACTTAAATAAAGAGGAGACAACCAAAGGAAAGAACAACATAGAAAAGAGAAGCGAACAATAAACATTAGAAAAAGATTGATATTAGATGGAAGAAATAAACCAAAAGAGTTGTGAAGGACATATTAAGAATCAAAAGGAACATAGTAATAAAAAGATACTCACTAAAGCTTACTGTAAATCTTGTTGCGTTAGTTAAGATTACAGGTTCGAATCACATAAACAACCTCTTTGTAAAAATAAAAGGATAAAGCTGCATACATCAGTGGTCTTTCTTAGACTCTCGCAAAACGAAGAGTCTTGTGCATTAGGTACGTTGACTTTTCATTCATCAACTCTGCATTTGAATAACACAATAAAATTAAATTTTGAAATAAATAATTAAAATTAATTATATTTTATAAACAAGATTTTACAAGAGCATACATCTAGTTTTATAAAAAATGAAAGGAGAAGAAAATTTAATTTTAAAGTAATGAAAGAAATGAATTTTGCAAAAAAAAAAGTACATTGTCATCCTTATAATTTTAAATAATTCAAAATGTTCTTTTAATTTTAATTTTACTAAGTACTCTTTTATTATTTATTGTTAATGAAATTTCAATTAAATAAAACATGTACTTTTCAACAAAAGCCCACTTTACCTTTAATTTCAATAGCTAGCCCTACTATTCATGTAATTATTAATTTGTGTCAAACTTCCAGCGATGGTGTGATGATATGAAATCATAAAGAAGACGAAAGAAAGGAGAGAAAGAGCATTTGACAGATCTGGCACTTGTTTGATCTAATCCAATTCTAAAGGAAAGCTTGTTCTTCTTCCAACGGGAAAAGATTATTCTTGTGGTGTCGAGAAACCTAAAAATGGATGCTTTAAGGAAACAAGCCAGCAAGCTCAGAGAACAAGTTGCCAAGCAGCAACAAGTCAGTGACTTTCATTTTCCTTAAATTTCACTGATTTGATTTATTTTCTTCTTAAACGTTTTAGTTTTATCATGCTTGCGGGGTTGCTGGGAAGTGTAGGAATAAGGAGAGAGAGAGAGAGAGAGTATTTTATAGAAATTTGGATTCGCTTAATTCATATTCATTGGGGTTAGTTGTACCCATTACTATTCAGTTAAGACAATTGAAAATTTTGGTTCTACATGATGTTTGTTTGGATTTCAGGCTGTCATCAAACAGTTCAGTGGTAGTGGTTACGATAGCTCAGATGTTATGGTTATTGATGAGCTTGAGATGGAGAGACATCATCAGCTGGAGAAACTGTACAGATCAACTCGTGCTGGGAGGGTAGGTTAATTTCATGTTATGGCTATTCTTTTTTCTGCTGATTTCCTATGCTTATAATAGCTATCATTTAATGTATCCCGTTCTCCTTGTTTCAGGATTTTCAGAAAGATATTATTAGAGCAGCAGAAACCTTTACTGCTATAGGCTATAAGCACATCGAAGCAGGTGAAAATTGTGTTTACATTTATGCAACTACATCTTCTCCTGATATAGGGGTAGGGAGTGTGTTTGCTAAGGGTGTCAAGTGGTCACTATGACTTTTCCCTTTCAAGTTGTTAGCATATTGTATGGTCATGAAGTGCTTCATTCATACATTTTTCTTATCAAAACTAGTTGGATGTTAGGAACCAAGTTGTCTGAGGACTGCTGCAGATATGGAACTGAGAATGTAAATGACAACATATTAGCTAAGACTGCTGGTATCTATGGTGATGCTCGGAAACATGTGGAGAGGGAGCAGGACGAATTGAATCGACTGTATGCTTCCCAGGTTGACCAATATTTTTAGTCATGCATAACTGCTGCTTGAGGAGTCAAGCTGCACATTCTCCTATGCTTGCATTGGCTTGCAAATTAATGTTTTTGGGAGTTTCAATTGATTGTTGGAACAGTAGAAGTACATGCTTTTAAATTGTCAAAAATGAGATGAAAGGGCATGGCATAGTTCCTAGTTATGTACCTTTCTGAAATATTTTGCAGCATTTTCTTTAATGGTCTGTAACCTGTCTGCATCCAAGTACTATAGATGGAAGGTAGTTCTATCATATAAACCACACAAAAGTCGAGTGCATAAGGTTTACATGGCACAAGAAAGTGTATTAAACTTCGTTGAAATTTAACTGCTAATATTTACTATGTTGTTTGCTATGGGAAATTCATTGAAGCTATCTATGACAACCTTTTCAAAATAAAGTTGGATTGTAACTAAAAGATGTTATCTTAAACCTATACATCAATTCAAAATTCCTTTAGTCTTTCAAATCAACTTTTCTTGAATCATTTTTATCTGGTTAAATATGATTTTATGATAGGCCATGAATGATTCACATTTTAAATATTGGATCTGAAGTTTGACTCCTTATATTTGCACTTTATTCCAGATATTGGATCCACTGAGAGCAATGAGTTCTGGTGCTCCTCTGGAGGATGCCCGGCACTTAGCTCAGCGGTATAGTCGAATGAGACAGGAAGCTGAGACACAGGTAATTATAAGTGGTATCCTATTTCACAAAGTTATCTATGCCAAATATTTGGCAAGGTTTGACCACAGTTGTAGTCTTTACTCATAGCTGTTCCTCGAAAACTTATTACTTATATTTCACTATTTAAAGCAAACAGGCAACAGAGGTTTCGAGAAGACAAGCACGGGTAAGGGAAGCCCCAATTCCTGAAAATGTTGCAAAGCTTCATGCAGCTGAGACGAAAATGCAAGAACTAAAAGCAAACATGGCTGTCCTCGGTAAGGAAGCTGCAGCTGCAATGGCAGCTGTTGAAGCACAGCAGCAAAGACTGACTTTCCAGAGACTTGTTTCCATGGTGTGTAGACATAATTCTAGGATAAATATTGCATTTCAAAGTTCAGAGTTAGATTTAAGTTTGATATGCATGATGCACTTGTGCTCTGCAGGTTGAGGGTGAAAAGAATTATCATTTGAGAATTGCTGCTATCCTTAGCGAGGTTGAAGCAGAGGTTAGCTCAAGAATAGTGATGCTACAACTTTTTTTTTAATGAAAAACATTTATCCATCTGAGGGTAATATCTTGTTTTGCTGCTTGCGTTAGATGGTCTTGGAGAAACAGCAAAAAGAGGCTGCTCCACCAGTGATTCATTCTCAAGTGATCCCATCAGAGAATGATTTGGGGAAAACAACATACTTTTTGGTCGAAGTAAGTTTGATTTAATAGGCATGGAAACTTGGAGATAAAATTTTCCAGTTTTTCTAAATATTTTAATACTTTATGGGTGCTTCAACCTTTTCAGGCAAAACACTCTTTCATTGCTGAAACAGAGAAAGAACTAAGCTTGGCAGTGGGCGACTATGTTGTTGTACGAAAGGTGTTCAGCTTTTTCTTGATATTTATAATGTGGCATAATGATAGCGTCCTTATAATTGATAGATTCATTTTTGATGATCAAATTCTCTGACTGCTGATTTACCATAAAAGCCGAGTTGAGTGTCCATCCAGAGTTGTGTGTGAAGAAGCCTGAGCTTTGCAGTTATTCCTTCACTTGCATCTTACTTTTGAAAATCTAAAATGCTCTCATTTTTTGGATAATCTAAGAGACATTGCATAGCTAGAATCCTTGAAAACTGCATCATTAATTCAATTGTTTCATCGAGACAATTATGAATTTGACATGTAGAAATTTATGCATGAAACTCCTGAAATATGTTTTCTCTGTGCATTTGTGTGGGTTGGTGGGTGAGTATTTTGGGCTGGGAGGGTGTGGCTGGATGGCAAAAGTTTTCCAGATTTTCTTTTCTGCTTTCTGAAACGAAATACATTGGGTCCTACTGGTGGGGTTTCATTCTGGTCCAGATTTTCCTAACACCAAGCTGTGCTTTATATTAGTAAATACTTTGCTTGTTCATACCGCAGTCAAAAAATAAATCTCTTGTTACAACTTTAGGCCTTATTAATTTGATCACCTGGAATAAGATTCAGTCACCACTAATCCTTCATCTCTTTTGCAGGTGAGTCCAACTGGATGGTCGGAAGGAGAATGTAAAGGTAAAGCAGGATGGTTCCCATCAGCTTATGTCGAGAAACGCCAGAGGATACCCACCAGTAATTTGGCTGCAGAAGTTTACTAAGTGTCTGTTGCGTTTCTGATTAGGTCCCAAAAATTTTCAAACTTAATATTGGACACAAATTTAAGACTTTGGACGTTGGATATTTGAAGGAAAAAGTGTGCATCTTGCTAGTCATTGTGGTCCTTTAAAAGGTTTATTCTCTTGACTTCAGATTATATTGTCAGGACAAAGTGGTCAATTTAGTTGTATATTCTTCTACTGAATCTTCAAGATGGCAAATGTTTTTTGGGAAGTAAAGCTGTTTCTTTTTCCCTATTTGGAAGAGTTCTTGGTTTGAATTCAGTAACATTGATTAGAAATTATGCACGTTGATGGTGAGATAGACTTTAGCATTCCCTTGGGTTCATGCTTTCATGCTAATAATGTTTTGCAATGGCCGACTTAGTAAATGCTTAGCCAGGTTCTGGCTAACTGGCTGTAAAGTTGTTTAGAGTGCATAAAACTACTGTCTGCAGAATTTCTCGCAATATGTAAATGCAATGATCTTACAACTCACTCTGATGCATTTTGTGATTTCGACTTTTGAGCATATCAACAACTAACAATCTAGCAATGTTCAATATATATAATTGGAACGTTCATAATGAACTTGAGAAATCTCCCTCTTTTTGTTGTGTGCGCTATCTGATAAGCTTTTCTACTCAAGAAGAAAGAAAGGAGCTACGAAGAAAAGCCTAACAATTTTAAAGGACGATGTGGTTACTTGCTTGTTTTAGCAAGACTCTAGAAGGCGGGGGCAGATCTTCTGTTCCCAAACTTGTGTACCAACTCTGTCCCATTAAATCCAAGCCATCCATTTATGTGGGTCCTACATAAATAGATGGCTTGGATTTAGTGGGACAGGATTGGTACACAATTTTTGGGACAGAGGATTTCATCCCCTAGAAGGCCGAGGTGGCATGGTTGTTAGGGTAGGGTGTTAGGTCATGGAATATTTAGCTGGCAAAGGGTAAAGAGGCAAGCAAAAATGTGCTAGGAATGGAAATGTCTATGGGGAGAATGCTCCTCTTGAATGTTGTCTGGAATTTAAGAGAAGTTGTCGGTGATCGAGAGTCATGTATCTCATCTCGACTCCTCGGTTCGGTTTCTTCTTTAAACCAAATGTTGGATTAGGTCCTAAATTCTCTTCACAAGAGCGCCATTTTTGCCAAACTATAGCATAATCAAGTGGAGACATGACCCCCAACCCAACAACAAGCCCAGCAACAGAGGCGACTCGTGGAGTAGAAGGGTCATGTTCCAATTTGCCACATCAGGTATGATCGTAAACTAGAGAAGCCCACTTACTACGGTGAGCATGACCCAACCTTATGGGCTTTTCAAGTAGAAAGATACTTCGTCATCAGGGCGAAACAAAAAAGTGGGAGGTAACAGGGGTGTGCTTTCGGGGCGCTGCCTTGGTGTGGTTACAATGGACGACCTATACTAACATAGGATGAGTTAAAGACATAGCTTTTGACAAGGTACTTGCCAAAACACAAAAGGACTCATCAACATCATCTCCTGTCATTGTGACAAACATATTCTACGATGCAATACTGGAAGGAGTTTGAGGCATTAACCACTCCATTAAAACACGTAGATGATGACACATTAGAGACAATATTTCTGAATGGGCTTGATGAAGGTGTCAAAGGGGAACTAATGAAGATGAATTGCTCGAGGTTACTGGAGTTAATGGGGTCAACTGAGAGGATAGAAGAGGGTAACATGGTTTTGAACCCAGTCTAGGACAATGATGTGGCCAAAAGTTTAAAGAAGACCCCAGCTAATTGGAGCTCCAGTGTTATCCATAACCTAAACTGATACACATCCTGACCCAACTTACACGAACCCAACTACTTTTAAACCAACCAACCACCCACTCTAATACCAACACAGTAAACCCACTCAAACTATTCGCGACTAGTACATTTGGCAACCTTGATTCACCTTTCAAACAAATGTCTGCAATTGAAATTCAAGCAAAGAGGGAGAAGGGGTTATGCTTCAAGTGTGATGAAAAATATCATGCGGGATGTAAGTGTAAAAATCAAGAATTGAAAATTTTATTTGTGTTTGATGACAAAGTAAAAAGCAAGATGGGGGTAGCCAAAGGGCAATCAGATGCTAAAGCATATTGCTGCAGGTGGGAGAAGTCTAGTTGGCACTAAATTCAATCATTGGATTAAACTCTCCTCACTTGATCAAACTGCGAGGAACGATAGAAAGCCAAGAGGTGACGATGCTCGTCGATTGTGGGGCAACCCATAACTTCATTAGTGACAAGCTCGTGGCAAAACTAGGCATTCAAGACGACAAACTATAGGTTGCCAATGGGAACTCGCACACTTGTACCAGGTACATAAATCTGCAAGGAGGTTGTACTTCAATTACAACAAGTCACAGTAGTAGAGGATTTCTTGCCTTTTAATCTTGGTTGATAGGATGTGATCTCAGGGCTTAAGTGGTTGTTTGCAATGAGACACCGACTTTGATTGACAATCTCTAACAATGACAGTGCCCATTGAAGGAAAGATGGTAGTGTTGTGTGGGGGCTCTAGCCTAAGCAAAACAACCATATCCCAAAAAACTATGGCCAAGATTGCTATCCAAGAAGGTCAAGGAATGATGATTATGATGTGTAGGCTAACCATTTAAGAGGTTCATTAAAGGGACCGACTTTCGAAGGAGGTGCAAGGGATGATAGACTAATTCCAAGAAGTTTTTTGTCAGTTGGGGGAGCTACCTCCATTAACATACCTGTTAAAGAAGGAGGCATTCAAGTGGAGCGAAGAAGCGACTATAACAATACATCTTAAGACGGTCATGGTGTAGCTACCAACACTAGCACTTCCTAATTTTGATGAATAATTTGTTACCGAGACAGATGCATCAGGTTCGAGACTAAAGCCAGTGCTGATGTAGCTGAGTCGACCCCTAGCTTTCTTCAGCCAAACTTTGAAAGGGTGTGCCCGCCTGAAGTTCATTTATGAAAGGGAACTCATGGCTATAGGATTCGCAGTCCAAAAGTGGTGGCGTTATCTTATGCAAAAAAATTTTGGTCAAAACTGACTAACGCAACTTGAAACACCTACTTGAGCAAAGAATCGTCATTGATGAGTAGCAACGATGGTTAACTAAGTTATTAGGATACAATTTTGAGATTGAATATAAACCAAGAGGGGAAAACAAAGTGACATATGCTCTCTCTTGCATGCCCAAACTCTTGCATGTTACAATGGCATAGTGTGTCGATGTAGTAGTTATTCAAGTAAAACAAGCCTTGTAGATAAATTAAATCCAAATTGCAAACCTAAATGGAGTTTGGTTAGGGCAGCTTCACTACCAGAATATATTAGTGATCTCTAAAACCTCAAATCTAATTCCAAAAATTTTGGTTGAATTTCATAACAGCTTGTTGGGAGGGCATTCGGGTTACTCGAAGACCTATAAGTGAATGATTGCAGAGCTCTATTGGGAAGGGATGAAGGCTGACATAAAGAAACATAGGAACAATTGTGCAATTTGTTAACAAAACAAAACATTATCACTTTCTCCAGTAGGATTACTGCAACCTCTTCTTATTCGAAAACAAGTGTGGGATAATATCTCCATAAATTTTATGGAAGGACTACCTAAATCATTATGGTTGAGTGCAATTTTGGTGGTAGTAGATAAACTTAGTAAATATGCTCATTTTATCACTCTTAAACATCCCTACACTACCTCCTTTGTGGCTGAATTATTTGTCTAGCATATTGTCAAGTTTCATGGATCTTCAAGATCTATAGTGTCTGACAAAGATAAGGTTTTTATCAATTATTTGTTTATTGAATTATTTTGCCTACAACAAACCCAGCTACGATGCAATACTGCCTACCATCCCCAAACTGACTGTCAAACTGAAGTAGTCAATTGTTGTCTCGAAACATATCTACGTTGTTTTATGCATACACGACGCCACTCCTGAAGTAAGTGGTTACTGTTAGACCCTTAAGTTTTAATAGTGAAATTGTGTAGGCATTGGCAAGCCTTGACCAATGTTTGATACTTAGGTTGATGAAACAAGGTAAAGACTTATGAGTCAGCAGTATTTGGTTGCTGACTCAATTTATTTTTGTTCTGACTCCGGGTTATAGAAACATAAATTTTTTGTTCCTTTCAAAACCGGAGGACAAGATTTCTTGTCCCTGTGACAGAAACAAAACAAATAATCAACTTCCAGAAATACCCCTTCCTCAACAAAATCTTGTTATTCTTATTATTATTGAATATTGTTATAAATTTTCTACTTATTATTAAATTTATCAATTTTTTATCTTAATTATATTATTAAACTCATTATTATTACTATTATTATTATTAAACTCATTATTATTATTATTATTAAGTTATTTATTATTATTATTATTATTAATTTTAATAAGTTATTCTTATTATTATTAATTTATTATTATTATGATTATTTATTGTTAATAATTATAATAATATTATTAATTATTGTTATAAATTTTCTACTTATTATTTTTAATAATAATAATAATAATATTAATTTTATTATATCAAATTAATTATCTTATTATTATTATTATTAATTTTGTAATTTTTATTTTTAATTTTTAATTATTTATTATTAATTATTATTATAAATTTTGTACTTTTTATTTCTTCTTCTTCTTCTTCTTCTTCTTCTTCTTCTTCTTCTTCGATATAGAAAGCAGGGATATGTTGGTTTTCTGTCGAAAAAATATGTTGTCAAAATTTAGAGAAACGATGTTTTCTGATTTTTGTAAAATTGTTGTGGTTTTTAATTTTCAGAAATAAAAAATTGCAACAAAGTAAGCCAAACATGCTTTACTTACCTATTTTTCTTTTTACAAAAACGACAACAAAAAACAGGAAAAAAAAACAAACATCCCCTTAGTAAATATGCTCATTTTATCACTCTCAAACATCCCTACACTACCTCATTTGTGGCTGAATTATTTGTCTAGCATATTGTCAAGTTTCATGGATTTTCAAGATCTATTGTGTCTGACAAAGATAAGGTTTTTATCAATCATTTGTTTATTGAATTATTTTGCCTACAACAAACCCAGCTACGATGCAGTACTACCTATCATCTCCAAACTGACTGCCAAACTGAAGTAGTCAATTGTTGTCTCGAAACATATCTACGTTGTTTTATGCATACACGACCCCACTCTTGAAGTAAGTGGTTACTGTTAATCCTTAAGTTCTAATAGTGAAATTGTGTAGGCATTGGCGAGCCTTGACCAATGTTTAATACCTAGGTTGATGAAACAAGGTAAAGACTTATGAGTTTATAAGAAAAATGGGCATTGTCAAGCGTTGGTATACATTGGCAGAAATCTTTGACAAAATGCAAGATTGGGATGTGAGGCCATAAAATAACTTGAGATGGACCTTGAGTTGAAGGTTAGTTGGATCACATGCATGAGGAAGACATGTGAAAGCTCTAAGAACTTAATGTGAGCTCAAATAGACGAACCATGACTAATAGATTTGACGTGGGTAAGCATTAGACCGGATCAATGTGCTATGAAATACTTTGGGCTTGAATGACTCATAATCAATGGATAGAGATCAAGTAGAGATCTTGGATGATGTGACAGATAAGATTGTAGTAGATATACATAAGCTCTAAAAGATAAAGACCTTGTGGGAGGATCATCTAAAGATAGTGGAGATCTTTGTGAATATGGCAAGGTTTTAAAAACCGGACCGGACCGTCCGGTCCGACCGAAAAAGGTTTGAACCGACCAGTGGTCCGGTTCGGTTTTACCTAATAACCTCTCTGCATAAAAACCGACCAGTACAACCTTTTTTGGTCGGACCGAACGGTTCAGTCCGGTCCGGTTCAGTCTGGTCTGATTTTTTAAACTTTGCAAAA